>QFEL01003113.1:0-29594 GCA_003316195.1 Neoboletus brunneissimus
GTTCACGTAGCCACACAAATGGAACATGCCCCTTCTCGGCTCGCTGTATTCTCCGACAGCTCCTTTGCTGTTGATGTCTGCAACACGTTGCGTGCTCACCCACAATTCAATGCCATTGTTATGTCCACCGTCGACAATCTCATCCAACATAGTATTGACCTTCGTGTCATTCATGTCGCAGGCGAATCCAACTCCATTGCTGACGCACTTTCCCGTTTCGAAAACAACAAAGCGTCCAGTTTAGTTCCAAATATAACCATTCTACCTTTTTTACCCCCTCGGGATGCGCTGGGGGTCACTCAACAATGAACAACCACCTTCAGACGAGCAGACAGCCAGCGCGAGAACCGTGGCCTCTGTCTCGTCTTCTCCATGAGCGAGCGATCGCCATGGGAATGGCTCTCGAACGCTCCTCACTAAATGCTTACAATTCACATCTGAACTCCTATCTCGCCTTTTGTCGCATTCACCAACGACCCATCAACCCCTCCATTGACAACCTCTCCTTTTTCGTTGTGTACATGTCTGCTCACATCCACCCTGATTCTGTAGCAGTTTACCTTGCTGGCATTTGTAACAGACTTGAAAGTGATTTCCCTGACGTCCGTCACACTCGACATCACCCCATAGTCAAGCGCACACTAGCTGGCTGCATGAAACGTGCACGGCAACAACCCTCAAGAAAGTCCCCGCTTGACATAACACTCCTATTAAGCGTCACCCACAACCTCACCCCGAGCTCACCACATGATGACTTGCTCTTCGCCACCTTGTTGGTCACAGGATTCCACACGCTCATGCGTCTCGGTGAGCTTGTGTGGCCTGACAACAAGCAACTACAATCACTTCGCAAGGTCACACTACGCCGCTCACTACACACAACCGCGGACAGTTACTCTTTCACACTACCCACCCACAAGACACTCAAAGTAGGCCATGGCAACAACATTCTTGTGCGCGCCTTTGGCCCATCAATCAATCCCCTCACCATATTATTGCTCTATGTGCGCTCACGCGACCGCCTCTCCTATTATGCCCCTGAACTCTGGCTCACCCACAATGGACAAGTTCCGACACGCACATGGTTCATGCGCCGCTTCCGAAATTTTTTCGGAACTGAATTTGCAGGTCACTCCATGCGATCCGGAGGAGCAACAACACTCGCACTGAATGGTACACCCCCTCATGTCATCCAAACACTCGGACGTTGGACTTCGGATGAATGGCAAAAATATGTTCATAACCATGCCTTCCTCCAACAGGCATTACTACATGGCAATCACACAACCGAACTGATACAATAGACAATGTCAATTGCGCATTGCAGATTTTCGTTCGCCACAGCAGTTCACCACTACAGTTCCTCCCCCTGTTTTTTATTTTATCTTATTTAACTTTCTCTTCTCCTTCTAGCCACTCATAGCCCTTGCCTTGCTAAGGCAAGCCTTCTCTCTCTCACTTACTTAGATCGACATGTGCTCGAACTCTGAGTCTCGCACAACTTCCTTGAGCTCGCAACGACTCCATGCGAGCCTGCATCAGCTCTTAGTTACGCTACGACTCGCCTTAAAATTTTACTCTGCAAATTTTATAGGCTCCCTTGCAGATATGCGAGGGAGTCGTTTTCGCTACTCTATCTCTCCGAACGACGAAACGATCACAAGCCCATTAACGATAGTATCAATGCACATGCACGCGCACGGACACTGTGCTGTTATGTAATCAGCGAAATGGGCGAACACAAGGCCAATATTGATACACTGCGTCGACACTAGGTACATCGTATAGATTTTACTATTGCAATGCATTAGTTGTACAGAAAAAAATCATCCCTGATCATGTGGCAGTGTGCAAGTTCATAGGGGACCATTTGTGACCCTACCAGGTCATACCCAGTTTTCACTGGGCCTCAAGGCCTCACAACGTACGGGCTTGCCACCCAGGATGCTGACGAGTTTCTCTCGTGGCTCGCCGTCCGCGTAGCAGATCTCAGGGTTTGCGTACACTCTGTCCCAGACGCAGAGGATCTTTCCCGGCCTGGATTCTTAATCAAGGACTCCGGCTCACGCTATTCGCCGTGAGCCTCGTCATAATCCACAAACGAGCAGTGCTAATGATGCGGAAGAGTTACGTTTCACTTAGCATCCTCCCAGGAAGAATTCCACGCATCTATCCTCCCTTCGGAGGACCCAACGAATCTGGTGTACGACCTACCGACACATGTACACCCCCCGATCAAGGTGTATACGTATCCACTCGTAACCCATCCCTCCCCCCCTTTTCCTTTTTCTGCCGGCGCTCCGGTCCATATTACGATTCGGGAACCACGCGATGTCGACGCTTACTCCCATTCTGCCAATAATCTTTCTTTGACTCGTACTCTGGCGACACTCAAGCAATACTTGGGCCCTCATTTCAACTTCGAGAAATTATGGGACACGTACACTTATTACAAGTTCGCGGAAAGAGATGCATTGAGTAGGCCGAGATACTTCCCCCACATTAACTCTCTAAGCGCTGTTTCAGAGACTATGACCACAATCGTCGGATTTCCACCATTCCAATCGTATTCAGGCTTGATGTCCACGTTCTTACTAGGTAGAGACACTATATGTAAACCACGTTTCCACAATGACTGGTAGCGTTGGACATGATGACTTCGCGAGGTTCTACAAGGTCTGCACAATTTGGCCAGCCTATCACGCAACTAAAGCACATTTTGTGGTATCATTTTACAATGGTTAGCATAGAAATAGAAGTAATTTGTCATTTCTTGACCAAAAGCGTAGGTCACTCCGTTCGATTTCGAACTTATCACTCTTCCCAGAACTAGTGAGATTCCAAGCTATCTGGATAGAAATTCCTCCGCTGACCTCTTCAGAAGTCGGCTCTGGTCGCATCTTTGAAACGATCTTCAAGTGTACGCACACTTCGGTATGCCTTGGAATGTTTTGACCCGTTTCCTTCGTCATATTTCAATGTTGTAGGAAATCGGTTAGTGCGTCCTCGTTCGAAATGTTATTATTTGATCCCGACAACCAGACAGCTTTTTACCCGGAATCCAGCCCACAGGCAACTCGCTAGAGGTTGTCATGGTCAGTATTATTGCATTTCGAAGGGACAAGTTGTTCTTTGAGTAGGCTTTCGTTATTGTTTGGTAGCAATCAATGCTGAATCTTGTCCCGGGCATCTGTAAGCATTATTAGGTCTCCGGTTGTTGCTGAAACCAAGCTTTTTCAAGGTACTGGGATCAGGCCAGCATACTTGTGCAACTTGGAATGCTTGACCCTACTGACCTTCCAATTGCCGGAGTGGAAATTGCAAGAAAGGTTCTGTATCCCTTCGGTCAGCCAAGTAACACCCTCTTAAAACGATGGGGTGAAAGCGAAGGTCTTCCGATCAACTAAATAAAAACCATGGTTTCATGTCCACTGAGTTCGTGGACTCCGAATGTTGTATGATATTAAGTAGAATGCTGGAACGTGTGCATGATGGGTTAGGGCAATTCCACCACAGTCGACATGTTTCATCATGCCATCATGCATAACGCCAGTAAGGCGGTGCCACCAAGCCCCTTCCAAGGGATGCCTGAATCCAATATCCGAGACAATGGCCGTGCAAGAGGCCCGCCGCCTGCATGATCACTCTGATCAACCCCTTGCATTGTGTGTTATTTTTCTTTTCTTTTTTATTTTTTGCAGGACCCATGGTGGAATCCCTGCGAGTCAATGCAGTGTAACAGTGTTAGGGTTATGCCACATCAGCGTAGTTGACATACAATGTCCGCCCGGCGTGCGAAAGCCCCGGTGCGATGCGGTGCGCTAAGTCGACTGCGGCAGGTCGTCTGTTTCTACCTTTCTAATACCTTCTTCTGTCCATCTTTGTCCGCCATTGTCTCTGGCAGCGATGGCGCATTCAACACTGCATGATTACACCAGACCGACAGGAAGTTATAATGATCCCTTTGGTGATGGCGCATATGATGAGCCATTCAGTGCAGCCAATCTCAACCATGATGACACCAAGACTTTCGTCACGTATACCAGCGGTGTCTTAGCAGGGGATTCAACTAGAACAAAACCACTGGCGGGGCCAACGGAGGCGGAGTCCTTGGTGGCTGACTATCGTCAACACAATATTTCACCCTCATTGTTGGATAAACCTGGCCGTCTTCCTACACCCTCCCCTCACGACAGTGCGTTACCCAATCTCAGCGATATCACAATGAATGTCCCGTATCGTGATGACGGCTCGTCTTCGCCACCCCGCCCTCCGACCGTCCTCGGAAAACCAGACGCCTCCTTGATTCATAATGCGGCAGACATGGGTCGGTCGTCAGGTTACCAGGATTTTGGTATGTATTGATCACGGTGCTATATACGTAGTCGAACTCATGCGTTGTGCAAGAATATGCGGAACCCTCAGGAGACGACCCAAACCTCGTGTCAGAAAAGGAGACTCCTTTCAAAGGCTTCCTGGGGACCGGAAAATATCCTATGGAGCAGCGGATTGAGGATAAGAAGAGAGGAATTGGACGGCAGAAGCATCCATTCGTTGGTGTGTAGATTTCCCGTCCAGAATGTACCTCTGCTGAAAGTCTTCAGTATATGCGCTCACCGTCGCCATGGTGGGTATTTTCATTAACGAACTTGTGGTGAACAGCCGGGCACAGGGGACCCCGGTGTCTTTCAAGGCTAGTCATTCTATTTCATTCCGTGAGCCGTTCTTACCTTTCCCCAGCCTGTCGTCAATCCCATGCTTGGGCCTTCTGAAAGCGCCCTGATTAACCTTGGCGCCCGTTTTCCTCCGTGCATGAAATCTGTGCAGAATTTGTCGTTGTCTACTTTAATGCCATGTACGAAGTAACTTCGATTTGAGTTTCATACGCTGAACTTATTTCGGGCTTCAAGGTCTTAATGACACGGCAAACCCACCAAATATTTTGTGTACCATCGAAGAAGTATGTGGCTTCGGAGGGTTCCAAGGAGGTGCTCCAAATCAATGGTTCCGGTAGGTAACCCCTGTGGTTTTGAGAAGGACTCTAACCAGGTATCTTAGGTTCATCACTGCCATATTTCTACATGCAGGCTTTATCCACATCATCTTGAATATGCTTGCACAGTTGACAATCTCTGCACAGGTAACCATTCCGCCCTATTTATCCGCTATCACTAAACCTCCAATTAGATTGAGCGAGAGATGGGTTCTATGGGGTTTATGATCACTTATTTCGCCGCCGGAATCTTCGGGTGTGTTTATCTAAGGGCTCATAGGCTTTGGAACATACTAAGTACTTCAAAGTAATGTTCTAGGTGGTAATTTCTCTCTTGTTGGTGCCCCGTCCCTTGGCGCCAGTGGGGCAATATTCGGAACAGTTGCAGTGACTTGGGTTGACCTGTTTGCTCACTGGAATTATCACTATCGCCCCGGTCGCAAGGTACGCCGAACCCACATTAACATTAGTTGTCTGGAAGCTCGAGGCTAAATACACTTAGCTGGCTTGGATGACTGTGGAGCTTATATTTGGTATCGCTCTTGGTTATGTACCGTGTAAGCACTTGTATTTGTCCCAGTCGAATTCTCAGTTGACCCCCACACGAACAAAGATGTCGACAATTTTGGTTCGTGCACCATGTTGATGATGTGTCCTCTTGTACTAATTCTTGGTTAGCTCATCTCGGAGGGCTTTGTATGGGTCTCCTCGTTGGCACCACATTATATCCTGTCATTAGTCCCTCGACGCGGCACAAAAGCATCATGTGGGCATTCCGCCTTGCTGCCGTTCCATTAGCAGTTGTGCTCTTTGTGGTACTCATCCGAAATTTTTACACTTCTGATCCATACGCCGGTACGTGTGTCTGGACAAATACAGGGATCACTTGGAGCTTTTACACCCCACAGCATGTTCGGGTTGTCGATATTTGTCCTGTATACCCACCTCTTCTAATAACTACTGTCAAGGAACTGGTAAGAAATACTTGTGTCCTGCTTTCCTGGTTCTAAATATTGAGTGGTAGGTTTCACCACCACGACCAGCGGGACAAGCATTTAGCTATGCTGGGTCTCTGATAATGGATACGTTCCGCTCGATAAGTACTAGTAGTACATACTTGGTGGTCCCCCCCCCACGGACTTGGAGCATTGCATATAGCTTTACTTTAAGCAACCGATACGTCCCCTTGTTGACATGGACTACTAGGGTAGCAATTTGTCAACTTTGTTTCTTTTTCCTTCTCGGGAGCAGCGCACGTGGCCAGCAACCCAGCTTGGTGAAACTTCCGCAGCCACTTTCTAAATTCTGATCGTGTCGTAATTCGCCCTACCGCTACCGTGGCGGTCAAAACCACGCTCTTCACAATTCTGTTATTATAGAGCCCAATGACTGCAAAAAAAACGATCTCTCTCGATCCATCCTGGTACCATCATTTCGCATTGACAACCGTGATATGTGTGCTTATAGCTGGACTGCTACGATTCGTCCTCTTCGGTGTGTCACTTAGCACCGCTATCCCTTTTGTGCTCACGAAAGGCCCATCCAGACCAGTATGATCCAATGCATTGCAACGCACTATTGTCAACGGGAAGCTGGCTGGACAATACATATCGTAATTGGCAGCCAAAAGGCAAGCCTTTTCCAATACCTAATTCGAGGAAATTAAGGTTGCATGACAGGATGTATGCTCCATTCATACCAGCCTAGAGATGCCTCTCAATGCCTTTTGTCTCGTCGGGTCGTCTTCGTCGGCGACTCAGTGACACGAGGGCTCTTCTTTCAGTTTATACATACCGTTGACCCTACGCTCCCCAAAGAGCCTCCAGATAATGGCACAAAACATTCCGACCATTCCTTCGTTTCTGAATCTCAAACAAAACTTGACTTTGTTTGGGACCCATTCCTAAATACGACATCTGCCCTTGCGCTGATAAACCCGCCAATCCAGCACTCGATTGATGGGCAGTCTCAACGACCCGCCTTACTTGTCCTTGGTTCAGGGCTCTGGTACCTCAGGTACGCCGACACTTCGGGTGGACTCTCAGCCTGGGAAGCCAACATAGAAACGCACATCGAAGCAATAAATGGAGCTCGCAACAAACCAGCAGATGAAGTAATATTTCTTCCTGTAGAGGAGGTCGTCTCTTCAAAGTTATCGTCCGAACGACTCAATACCATGCATTCCTCCGACATAGATGCAATGAATTCCGATCTCTACCACCGCATCAAGCCACTAACCAATAGCTCTTGGTCACAGTTCTTGGGATCTACTTCCTCTGGCTGGATTTCACTTCCATTGGTGTTCAATAGAATGTTAGATGACTCGCAGACCCAAGACGGTCTACACTTCACTGAAGCCATCGTCAAGGCTCAAGCAAATATCCTGTTGAACCTCCGATGCAACAATGAATGGTCTCAGACGTTTCCGATGGATAAGACCTGTTGCCGAATGTACCCCTGGCCAGGACCGGTGCAGTCAATTGTGCTCGCCGGTCTGCTGCTGTACACTTGCACTTTCCTACATCACTTCCGTAGGCAGCACTCTATCAAGTTCATTCCTACGCCATCTGACATCAGTATAGATACCAAAACTTGGGCTGCGGACAAAGAACATCTTCCGACGATAATCTTCGGAGCTTCCATAAGCATAATTTATCTTGCGGACCGGACAGGATTGTGGCTCAAAGAACAGAAACAGTTCAACCCGTGGACGTTTGGCTTCTTATGTTTGGCTTCGCTTACGGCTGGTTTGGTAATGGTTCGAAGAGGTGACAAAGACCTGGGGTTTCTCAATCGCGACCAGACTGACGAATGGAAAGGATGGATGCAGGGTACGTCGGTTCATTGTTTCGCCAACATGGCTCTGACAAGATTGTTCCAGTTGCAATCCTTATATACCATTATCTGGGTGCTTCCAAGATATCTGGCATCTATAATCCCATCCGGGTTCTTGTCGCAGCCTATCTTTTCATGACCGGTTATGGTCACACAACGTTCTATCTCAAGAAGGCAGACTTTGGTTACCTTCGTGTTTTGAGGGTACGTTTGATTTCTGGCGTTGAAGTCCGTGCTTATTTCTATCTCTTGCAGATATTAGTGCGGCTGAATCTCCTCACGCTTACGCTTGCTTATACCATGAATACGAACTATCTCTCATATTATTTTGCTCCCTTGGTCTCTATGTGGTTCTTGATCATTTATCTGACCCTGTGGATCGGATCACAATTCAACGACAACACATCATTCCTCGTCACCAAGATACTCTTGTCAATGGGAACATTTGCGGCGTTCATGAACCAAACGTGGCTCCTGGAGCGACTTTTTGAAACCCTGGAACGCGTTTTCTTCATCCGTTGGTCCGCACCCGAGTGGACCTTCCGAGTGTTACTCGATCAATATATTGTATACAGTGGCATGTTTGCCGCACTCGTTACCATCAAAATTCGCGACCATCACCTTAACGAGCACCCCGCTTGGCCCATATTTATACGCACATCTATTGGGGTGTCTGCGGTGGTCCTCGTGTGGTTCGTGGGTTTCGAACTTTCGCAGGAGAACAAGTTCGCGTACAACGCTTGGCACCCATATATATCATTTCTTCCCATCCTCGCCTTCGTCACTCTCCGCAACGCCACCACCCTCTTGCGGTCGTGTTCATCTCGTATTTTTGCATTCATTGGCAAGTGTTCGCTCGAGACATTCATCATCCAATATCATCTGTGGCTTGCGGCGGATACCAAGGGCATTCTTCTGCTTATTCCTGGGATAAAATGGCGCGCTCTCAACTTTATTCTGTCGACGACTATCTTCATCTACGTATCCCACCAAGTAGCGTGGGCTACTGGGGAGATCACAGGTTGGATATGCGGCGGGGAGAACACGCTGCCTACCACTCGCGACGCGCTGTGTACCAGAGTGTCGAATGCTGCCGATCCTCACCCAGAAACTGTACTCCTGGCCACAGGAGGCACGGATAATTCTCACAGTGAAGCTGAAACACCAGGGCGGCATCCACGGCGATGGGTGGACAGGCTAGCAGATGGAGTTGGCCCTCGGAAGTCGCCTGGCTTTTTCAGGTCTTGGTTTGGGGCGCCATTAAGGCGGCTCGATGCGAAGGGTAAGATCATGGTATGGGCCGGTCTGATGTGGTTGGCAAATGTATTATGGACAAACCCTCAGAGACATTGAGGTTACATGGCATACTAAGCAACATTACTACTACCGATAATTAGATGTCACCACCTGCAGAGACATTAGTACACGTCGTACAAGTTGCGGGCAGAATCAGTATTAGCATGGATGCTCATCAACACTCGTCCTTTAGACAAGGTCAGGGCTTGACTTCTATTTGTTACATCATGTGGGGCCGAAGGGAAGAGATACTCACGACCCAGAGAGCTGAAGAGGGTGAAGCTGTCAGCATTAATCAAACCAACGGACACGGAAGCAAGCTCGGAAATTTGGGTATATAATAAAAAGGTCACGAGCCCACAGAGGCTTCGAAGTAGCGATTCAAGGTGTTCGTCATTGCGACGACGACTGAGAACAAGACTCACCTCGACGACACGAGAGGACGTGAAAAAGCAGATCGAGACAGAGAAACATACTTGGAACGCCATTTTGTTTGAACACGTGATGTGCACTCAGGGCAGGTCAATTTAGCTCGCCTTGAGGCTTGTATGCTGAGTCCTGAAGGCCTGACTGTCCACCCCGCTTGCCACTGTCCCCCACCATGGCGAATGTCATCCATCCCCCACTCAATTTTCTTCACGAACCGACTCACCTATCCACACCTCGCTTTGGGTTCGGCTTTGGGCTGTCCGGAAACTCACCCACAGGGACGGGCAAGCAGCCTGTCTACACCCCTGGTCACACACAACCATCTGCCTTTCAACAACTCACTTCTCATATCAATCTACCACCTACCGCTCATCGCGCTCAGAAACGCCGCCACGAGTCGGAGGATGATGCCGAATCCAGCCGTCATGTCGGAAGGGACGTTGCAATGGACCGAAGCCCCACCCCAGAACGACTGAAGAGAGCCACTCCAAAGCGTGCCAAGGTCACCACGCAAGATGACGAATCCAAGGATCAACAATCCTCAAGAGCAAGTAAAAATGTAGACTCAGACAGCGACGTTGACGTCGGTGTCTTGTTGGGTATGATATATTTCACCTAGCCACTAGAGTTCAGTCTCTGACAAGCTATCGGATAGCGAGCCTTCCACCTCAGGCCCTTTTGCCCCTTTTAAATTCGTTGATAAACACCCAGCCTTCGCTCAAATCACTCATATTACCCCTTATACCCCGCCCAACACTGGACACGGCCATACAGGCATTAGAGCAATCTGCGAGGAAGCTGCGGGACGCTTACCCTTATTCAAGCACACCTGCTTTTGCCTCGGTTTCTGCCACGACTTCTCTCGGGTTTGGGTTCGGATTTAACTCTCAACGATCTGGTTTTGGATCAAACATGGACGATGACCAAAGGAATAGTGGGGCAAATGATGGTAGTGGAATGCGAGAGTCATACATCCTCTCTCGACTGCGACCTCACATTCACGAATTCGTGTCCGCATGCATGTCCTATGTCCCATATTTTTCCTACGTGCAAGTGGCCTCGCAAAAATCCGATTCGTGGCCGCGCGGCCATTCAGCCGTCCTGCAACCGCAGCATAAAGACAAATCACAACCGCTGGAAACTTTCGTGTTTCTCTCTGCCCTCACGACACACATAACTTGTCAACCGCCACTTACGCAGGCTTCGCTCGCACCGCTTTTACTTCCACGGATGTCGAAAGAATGGGAGGCATGGGTGGACCGCCTGGACCAAATGGTCAATCAAGAAGGGCGCATGTTTGGTGGTGAGACGGTGAGGAGTTGGGAGAAGACGCTGGACGAATTTGCGGAGGTGAGAGGACCAGAGGGGTGGAGCGTGATGAGGGAGGTGAGGGATCGATGGGTTGCGAAGGTGGGGTGGCTTGTGGGGCGGAACGTGGTACAGCCGATGGAGGAGGAGGCGTGACGGGATTTAGGTAGTGCAAGGGCATATGACACTAGTACTGTAATATTAACTCTGTGGCGATGCACTCGGCTTGTCTCCGCTCTACCACTCGGACTCATGCATGCCTCCGCTCTCCCTCATCCTTGAAGCTGCCGCCGCTCGCGCCTGGTCTCGCCGCACACATACCCTCATTCACGACCCTCCTCGCCTTCGTATCCACCCAGAGGACACCAGCCTCACTGCGACCATTGCCCAAGCACCCAACTTCATCCATGGCCAGCATTCCTCCTCGGCTTTCGGTAATCCCGAAACTCACGTCAGCCTCCATCCAAGCAACCGCGTGGGCAAAGTTGCTGCGAATCCCGCTTCAAAGAACCCTCGAATATCCGGACCAGTCGGTGTTCGCCCGATCAAACTAAAATTGCTTTCAGTCGACGACTTTGACCGACGAGATCCAGGACGTGTCGCGGACGTCATCCGGTCAGACCCACCCGTAGATACAGGGACGCCAGTCGGCATTCCTACCGAAACGTTGCCAATCCCCACAATCCCATTTCCCACCTCCCCCCAATCTCTATACCGGAACCTCCTCTTCATTACGTCTAATCCACCATTTTTCATCTGTGAAGCCATCGACTATTATTTCGATTGGCCCAAGGCATTGCACTCCACCAAATCGTTCAATCTCCTCATCAGTCTTGCGCTGCGAAACGCTTCCTTTGCATCAGTTGACCGCCTGTTCAGTGCCATGCGAGCAGAGTCTATACCGGCAAACATGGAAACCTGGAAATTGCATGTCCGGTGGTTCGTTAGGACTGGCAAGTGGAATGACGCTTGGAAACACGTCCTGGAGATCACGCGACAACAAAACGTGACCACGAAATTCCCCAACAACCCCATTCCTCTTCCTTTGTGGCTGGAACTCTTTGGCTCACAGAAGCGCGGTGCGCTGCGACATTGGGTCATCACTGATCGGAAACCTAACATGGAGGCTGATTCGACCGCTGATTGGGGTCTTACCTCGGAGGCTGCTTCGGGAGCTGGCTGTAATACGAGGCCGGACACTGGCCGCGACGTTCACTTGGATAATGGCCAGGGATCTCGTTTGGACGTTGGTGTTGAGGGTGCTAAAAGTTCAACATCGCGAAAGCGACTTAGGCCTCGCTCATACCGGAGCCCTGACACCGTGAAACTGTCGCAATACCGAGCGCTCTTGCAAGTTTCACCTCTCCTTACTTCTTCCGACCAAGTTCAGATCCTGCCCAGAACCATTCTCATCATCACACAGACAATGTACCAGGTAGGGCAGAGAAGCTTGGCACTCTCTACCGCCCTGTCGTACGTGAAGTCCCTTCCTCCCCGACTCAGACGGTGCGATCGCCGCAGAGTCCTCGACCTCGTCAACTTCCATCTTTCCACGGTCGTTCGGCATAGAAAACCAAGTCTGAAACAACACTTTACCCAGCGTCGTATTCTTCGGAAATTTCTTCTTGCTCGCCCGGATTTGAGACCGTCGTCCACGACCTTGTTTCTTCTTCTCGGACCCTTGCGCAGCTGCCGCCGCAGTGGTACTCTTGCTATGCAATGCTTGCGTCTCTTTGAGAAGAGGTGGGGTCCATGCGTCCAATCCAGGTTAGTCCGACGACGTGTCGCAAGTCTTGCGCTTAAGGAAGGTCGCATTGACATTGTGGAGGCCATAATGAGGTTGGAATGGCGTTGTAGAGTTTCCGATGATACCTTTCCCCAGACTGTCTACATATCAAGACGAAGACCTTGGCGGACATTATTTAGTCGACGAGGAGCTGAGAACCGGAGGTGGCATTTAATAGAGAAGTATCGACAGCGGTTAATGTTAAGGTCCCAGTCGTAAACTGTATGCTGCTCTTGATAGTTCGTTTGTTCGGACTAGCCAGGTTTGACCGGCGAATTTTCAACGATCGCATACACCCTTCTCTATGGTGGGTGCCTTGAGAAAACCATACACTCGAGATGTTCGCATTACCGATAGCTACAGGGGTAGGGAACTACGAGTACATTATAACAAAATGCTTCAATGCTATAGTAATGTTATACGACAGAACATGCAGGCTGACGGAAGAGATGCAGGGACAAGAAGACCAAAAGAATTTTCTAAGAGTGAAGTCAAAGGTAGCACCTCGAGAAGGTGCTTGGAGGAAGACAGGACGGCCAGTTGCCCGACGAGACCGCGGACTCCCACTCCGCCGCAACCGTGCGGTATAAATCAAGCGCTGCTCGTGCATTCTCAACCTAAGAAAGGCCGGGTCGTTGAGTAATTCTGCGACCACAGCGCACCCAATATAGCAGTTCTTGCGGACGGATTATGAACGGACGTACGGGATGTATGTGACCGTCTTGACAGCGACGACACATGAGATGCCACATAAGTGTTTGCAGGCCAATCGCTTGATTGGGGGAACGCAGAGCATTTCTGAAGGGTAGATACAACGCGACGTCACGCGTGGCAACGGCGGGATGTGGGATACCCAATACTATACCCGATGGCCATGTAATGAGCTCGGTCGCCAGAATAACAAAAAGTGCGTGCACTCTACCCGAAAGGTCATGCCATAGGCTGTGTCCGACAATTACTTTACCCTTGATGAGGTCCGCAACGTGCTGCTGTACCCGATCAAATAATGGCGTATCGGCTACGTCGATGGAGAATAAATATCAAAAGAATTCCAGTATTAAGCCAACGGAGCCCAGGATATTAGATATCGACTCACGAGCTAGTAGGTGGCAGGCTTCTATTCCGGTTGTACTGGTTCGATAATCGCTAACCTGCATGGTCGGGGAAACAAAAGTATCTAGCATCACATCACCCCTAAAGTTGACAATAGACACGCGACTTGAAATGAGACTGGTGAGGTGACAGCGCAGGAGATGGAAGGACGGAGACACATACGCAAGCATCGCGGTGGTCCCGCCTGGTCCCACTCCTACATTGCTGCAGGAGAGCGCGATGATTTGGTCATTACTAGGGATAGGGTACTTTGCCTCCATCTCGAAAAATTAACAGGTGACCCTGACTTACTCTGTGCACTAGGTAGATATATGTGTGGTGAATATACTCCGAGCAGTTTTGACAGCCAATACACTCCAAAGGCTTTTTTCGTTCTCAGATAGATGAAGCCGATAAGCTCCAACGGTCCTTCGTTCTAAATCTCAAGTGGAACGCACCATTCATTGGTCTAGACAGAGCGACATCTGTTTGGGTGGCAGGGACCTCACGTAACGAGTGCACGATCGGTCCTGTGACCGCCTGACTCGACCTTGGACAGGAACGGCGAAGAGCTAAACCAAGGCAGAACGTGTCAACATGATGGCCGCCAATCCACCACTATACACAAAAGTGATGTCGACAATGTCCCTGAAACTTCGTACCACCTGTCAGACCGGCGGGAGAAGAGAGATGTAAACTTACAGAACCATCTGGAGATCTGACTCAGAGCCTGCAGAAGCCTCGACCAACATTTGCTACTTTCACCCACCGAGTCGTGAGGTTAAATAGCTTCCATAATAATCCTCCAGGGGGTAATTGCCTCGAGTTCTCGATGGCTTCTGGAGATATCAAAATATTTTGATGGGTTAGAGTTACGCTTCAACAGGGAGGCCTCTACCCTGCTAGGGTTCGTCAAAAAAAAATTCCCTCCAAAGCTGGGGGAGAACTAGGGTGAGAGCAGTTATCGAAAGCATGCGGAAACTCGTGCGAATTACCTGTCCCAAGGTCGTAGTCAGGCTAGACGAGCTGAAGTAAGGAGAACGAGAAAATCCAGTGTTTCTGTTAACGATTCCATTACTGTAACCATCGCGACGGCGATGCTTCTAAGCACAATAAATCTTACTGATACAAAAAGTCTGGAGGAAGTTCAGGTCAACTTTGGAAGAGCCTTGCAGGGAAATGTTCGGAACTTGCCGGCGCCTACTCGTATTGGCGATTACATGGAACCGAGCCATCTGCAACCTCTAATTCCCCTGTCTTCGTTGCAACGTCAAAACCTGTCTCAGTTGCACTGCCAGCAATAGCGTGTGCAGTCGCCAAGAGCGGCATTCTGACCTACATTTTTGTGGATTAGGACTCATCGTCGACGGTGTTCTCGATAACACTTTTGATCGCGCCCGTGAGGTGCAATTCGAATCTGTCCATTGCGCGCTGTTTATCTCAAGGACGTATCTCGTATACCATGCGAAACGGATATGTGCCTCCCAGGTAATCGTGTATACCCAACAGGGTTCCAGTGTGGGTGTCAAAAGACGCTAGTGTTCTACGACCGGAAATAGTTCTGCAGGGTTGCTTGAATCGCGGCTCCCCATGACTTTTGCACTTGGCTCTCCCAGTTGCCCAACATGGTAATTGAGTTTGATTTATGTAAGTCATGGCCTTTTTGTTTTTTTGAAAAGATCCAAGATGGGCCGAACATCTGTTGGATCTTTGGCGGTACCTTCGACACCATCCCCCGAGTGCACAATTTTAGTTGTGATATCGGATGGAAAGTTATCTCACCGTTGATCCGGAGGCCTGGTTGAAGACCACAGGGTTGGACACAAGTACCGAGCAAGGCTGTGATCTGAATGAACGTTAGCGCTTTCTAACGACTCGGTTACACGAGGGAGCTGATACTCTGATGGCAAACCCTCCAATCGGGATCTGTACCCCATATCTCGCTGAGACTATCTCCAGTAGGATGTGCATATGGTTTACACGACAAAAGTGGGTTGCTGCGACTGCAATGGAAGAATTTCTTGTTCAGTCAGTGGTGTGGAGCAACACGATTGTCCGCTCCAATTGCGATCCCCGCTCGATAAACTCGATTAAAGCGCCCTCCGTGAACGTGAAATGTGCCAATCCAGATACGGGTTTCGTTCAAAGAGTACTCATGAATGCTGCGGAAGAAAGGAACGATCCCTGACTCGGATCAAAGCCAGAAAGTTATGGCGAGCGAATCAATGGACAAATGCGTTTTTGCTTACCTCGGCATGCTGATGATAGGTGGCGGGGAAATGAGGGCGCGGCTTCACATCGGAGACGCGAGGGACACAGGCCTCGCAATATCACCACCTAGGAGAAATGGGAGTGATCAGGATACCAAACGTAAATTGAGTCGTTGGAGACCACGCTGCCTGACGAGCACAGCAGACGGGATCGCAGTGCATTGTTGACAGAGTCCGCAAAAAATGACAGTAGGGCTTGACAAGCCCTGCATCTATATTCATTCGCGTGTTGCTGGTCCAAGCGAATGCAATGAATGGGTCCATGTCGGCGAATCAAGAATCGTTGCCATCCCTGAATCAATTATTCCTAATTGGATTCTCTGAGGACATGCGCTGCTAGGACGACATAGTTCCATCAGTGTTTGGCTGGACGCAAAACGACGAGTGGTAAAAAATAACCTCAAGTTCTTGACCGTCGTCGTGTCTAGCGCCCAATGATAGTGGATCAGGGCGTTTACGGGCCAGTACCCAGCAGCTCATGGCCAATTGGCAGCTCTTTGGAATCTACCACTTCCTCACTCAATTATGCATGTCCACACACTGGTGTAAGCACGTACAACATATCACAAAGTCGAACGAGTTCATTCTCGGTGAGCTCAAGTCGTCGAGATTATTGGAAAATGTTGTCACGTTGTCCAATCACACTGGGTTGTGTGCCGCTGCAATGCCGCGCTGAGTTCAGAATTTATTATTACTATTATTATCAAAATGGTCTACCCTCTCGATCTGGCTATACTATTAGTAAAAGAGTGTGACTATGTACTGTGTGACGAGTCTGTGACTCTCGACTGACCGTGAAGCTGAGGCCCCGAGCGTGTGCAAGGGTTAGCAACTAGTTCTTTCGCTGTGCACGCAACAACATGTCCAACGACCACCAACAAGCCTCCCCGAGGACTTTTGGCACCGGCCAACAGGAGAGACAGTGCCGGATTTGCTACGATAGCGACGAGTCAAACCCTTCTTTGGGAAGGCTGTTCAGACCATGTCTCTGTGCAGGCACTATCAGTGTGAGCAGGCTCGGCCAAGCTGCCAGGCGGCTGCGTTGCTAATTATGTACGCGCGCGCGCAAGTACGTTCACGTCAAATGTCTGCAGAAATGGAGATTGTCATCTCATTCTAACAATGCATTTTGGCGCTGTCCTCAATGCCATTTTCATTACCGCTTCGCCCGGACCAAGGCGTATGGTTTGGGGACGAATCCAGGTAGGTGTCACTGCTCTAGTCCGTCGATCGACTGCCGGCTCATGTCTATCCCCAGTTGTCGTCGGCTTCTTATCGTCTTTTTTATTTGTCCTTTTGGTCATATTTTCGTCATATGTCACAAGTTATTTCCTTGCCTCGATAGAGGAGCAGTCCATGTTTGGGACGACGTACTTTTTTGTCTCCCCACTTGACGTCGCGCAAGATTTGGTCCGGGCAGCTATTCAAATTCTCCGTGACCTAGACATCTTACCCCCAGAGCTCGAGGTTCCCCAGTCGTTCAGGGCACACGTTCCGGCCCGTCTCCCCGAACCTCCTGGTTTAGTTGGTCGTTTCATCCGTAGGTTCCTGTTGGGCCTACCCATGGTAGGGGTAGGGTCACTCATCCACATGATTCTGACACTACCCTTCATGGGGCCACTCCAGTGGATCGCCCGGTGGAGAGGGAACAGGACCAGAAGAGGAAACGACAGAGACCTAGCTGCCGCAGTGATCGTCATCTTTATTGTGATTGGGGCCGCAAGGTCAGCGATGTGACTGCCTCCTCAGTAAGATGGCTCATGTTACTTTCAGGGCCTTGTACAAAGTATATCGCTATACTCGCAAGTGGGCGGAACGGTTTTTGACGTGGGCTGAGGATTCAATTCTCGAGGTCAATTGAGACACGTCCATATATCTTGTGCTCCGAAATCAACTACACATAGATAGCTAATGGACAACGTAAGTTATATCCCATCCATTCACCAATTTCGCCGCAGTTGGCGTTTGATGCCCTCATATATGACCCTCGTCTCGGTGTTGCTCGAGTCTAGCTCGGTAAGATATTGCCCAACAGCTATGTCCATCCGGCCAGCGGGCAGCTCCGCGCGTACAGTTGATGATTGCGGTCGTTTGGCCTCCTCTAGCCAATCACTGAGCAGGATAGCAATGTCAGCGGATATCGCCTGAACACTGGCCTGATGATTGAAGGGTGGGACCTGACATACAATCTCCTCAGTAACCTACCGTGCACGAAGGTTGTAAAGACCTACATGTGACTCGTACATGTCATGCAAAACATCCCATATTTCTGCGTGTGGCACGCTGCATTGAACCAAAACTCGAGGAGCCCAACCTTTTGGGAGCTGTGCCTTGTTCCGCAGCGAGAAAGAGATAAGCAGGGTCGCGATATATCCTGGATAATAAGCGTCTATCATGTCCCTGTGGGGGGTAAGAATGATCGACTTACGTAGCGGGAATGCACTTTCGGAGGGATAGAATCGCTTTCCTAGCGGGACAACGCTCGCTATGATGTGATCTGCGTGCGTCTGCGCATCTGCGTCCTTTTCCAAAGCTGAACAAGGCGTTAACCACGCGGGTACGACAAACAAAGTTTCCCTACCGTCTTCGAATATCCGTTCCCAAATGGGTCGAACAATGTGTTCATCCCGGTGTTCCGATACGCGAAGGATCAGGAGTTTCATGACGAGCAGGTCGAAGGGCTCTGCATAATGTTGGTAAAGCTTAATGGATTGTGGTCAGATGAGAAGAGACAGGGAGATTTAGATGGCACACCTCAGACATGGTGAACAACCTCTTGTTTAATTGTCTGATCCTGTGACCTTCCTCGCCAGGGTTGCTCGCATGAGAAAGGAGTGCATTGTACACCTCGAGCTGTACCTGAGCCACATCAAGCTTTTCTTCAAGGTCCGTGAGGAATGCGATGGCGGTCTCATGCCTGCCACTCGCGGTGACTGGGTGAGACTTGGCATTTCCAACGGCAAGCGTGAAATACTCGATCCGTGTGCTCAACTCCACGTCAATGCTGGGAACAATTTACATCAATAGAATTCAGTAAAAGTTCTTGTGACATACTCTGTAGACTCTGCCAAAATAGCAAGCACCTCGGCGGCACGTAGGGGCTGGCCATCTTTGACATAGAACTGCCACAGTAGTTGATACTTTGGGAGTGTAATAGGCTCCCGCCGAAGGTGGGCCTCAAGGTATTGGGGTCGCAACTTCACGCCTGTCAGCATTCGATAGTCTGAGGAGAGTGAAACGCACATACAGCCAATAGCTCATCAGCCAGCCCTCTGCCAATTAACCAGTCGTACAGCGTTGAGTGAAACATCTCATCATCACTGGAAAAAGCGAGCGTATACGCGTGGTTTCGAATCGTATCAAGGTCCTCGGCCGGTGTCTGAGCACGGGAGGCTTTCTCCTCGAACGAGTCGAGAGAACGGAGGACGAGCTGATAACAGTCGGTACGTTGTTTGAAAATTTTTGCGCGATCGTCGTTAGATGGACATCCCGACAACCAATACTCGAGCCCAACGTTGTCGGGATCCGCTGCTTGTGCGCAGCTCAGAGGGAGTTCAATGGCGCCTGATGGTGCATGAGTTGGTGGAGTGAGTTGTACATGTGCGCTCACGGACCTTTTGCGTAACTCAACTCTCGATATTCATCGCACACCTCACGGATCTTTTCGAATTCCAATATCCGTGCCCCTTTCGTGAATAATCTAACAAATAGTTGAATGAGGAAGTGACGGGGTGTGGAGGGAGCGATTACCTCAATGACTCCCCTAACCAATTTTGTCGTTCGGCAGGATTTCGCGATTCGACTGCCTTGCGGACGTTTTCTCGGGCCTATATCAGAACCGTCAATTAGGGCGCTCACCACGAGGAAATTTACATGCTTTGTACAACATAACGTCATCGGTACTGCAGAAAGAGCCGCATCTTTGCTGCAAAACCTCGCTGATGGTGTCCACCTGATCACACCGTCAACATAGCTCAGTAGGCATGTACGGCCAAACTTACGCTGATCTGCTGACCAATCTGCTGATCGATCACGACGTTAACCAGTGCGCGCGATGCATTGATTCCATTCTGAGTGGTGACCAGTTCCTCATAGGTCATAGCAGTCACCAGTTTCTGACTCTCGGGATCACATCTCATACCATGTCAAGCCGGGTATATGACAACCAGAAGGGGATGCTCACTGGGCTATCAGTTCGCCTAATCGATAGTCACTCAGCAAGAGCACAAAGGACATGGCTTCGATCGTTCTCGTAAGAAGAGCCTGAAGTTGGGCCACTGAATTTTGTTCGGCCTGAGAGAAGTGTCAGAATATCGCACCGAAACCGAGAGATCAAGATGAACCTTCCATGCTTCTTGCTCATGACCCACCGTATTACGTGATGCAGCAGGATCACCCGGTGTAGAGTGGAAGAGGTGAGGGTTCTTGTCCAAGAACTCCTTGAGAGCATACAAGTTCTTTTGGACAGTAACGAGCAAGTTGTCATCCACGTTCAACTCTTGAAGACCAAAAGCACTGCGCAGCGAACACGAATGGGTACATGATGGAGAAGAAAAGAATCGAAATACACACCCGGGCTTGGTTATCTTGTCCTTCCAAAGCGGCCGGATGAGGCGGGCAAAATACATGGCAAATCCTTCTTTGCGACCACTGAATATGGCACTTCCCGAGCTTTCGCCTTAAGTGGGAGCTGATCACGCGGCTAGGAGGAAAGCGAGAGAGGGACTTACTCGTGCCGTATGTCACCCTCTCCGTCCAGATTGGACGTTCGCCAAAGTCATAGAACGCCTGCTTTGCAATGTTTGCGACATCAGGACTCAGAGTACACAGAGTGCCAGGCATAGAGTGATCGCCAGTGTCCAAAAATGTATTTCCACAGGCGAGTCCGAGAAGCATGGCACATGTTTGGTCTCTTCCAAAGCTACAATGTAGGAGGTCAGTGTGACCGGGCAAGATCAATGGGTGAGCACTTACCTGTCCCTAAACTCGATGATTGGCTGAACAGCACCTTCAGATTGTGCTTCCTCGATGACGGCCCTTAGATAATCCAATGCTCTTCGCTTTACGAGAAACGTGAGCCCGACGTTGGTGAGAATCATGAATTGTCGAGGGGGCTCCGAAAACTGCAACGCCAATTCGTTGATGACGGCGGGTGATGGTGCAGTGGAAGGTGGCAACGATGACCGTGGCACGCTGGCCATTGCCCAAGTTCGTCCGGGGATTGCCAACAGGGTGGCATACTCTGTCAGTGGTTGGCGTTGGTTCCCACTCGTTGCATACGAGGGAGCCGTATATGTGGTTGGCTGGGAGGTTGTGACGTACTGTTGAGCAGATGTAGATACCTGGCCGAGTGCGCCTATGCGGGTCAGGTCAGGGGACGTACAAAGCAAAAAGTCAGTGCCATCGGTATCGCCTGGCTGGGCTGAAATGGTGAGACCATCCTGATAGCAAGAATTTTCCAGGCCAGATACGATGAACGGACGAGATGGTGGAGGTGGTGGGGCGACGCGAGCAGCGCTGTAAGATGTGGCGCGGTTTGATGGGCGAGCCAGTTCGTCGGGGTGGAAGAGATTTGGAGGAGGGAGGCGTACGTGTATAAGTTGAAGAGGGCGTAGAGCTCCGGGTGGATTTGTAGTTGGGGCGTACGAAAAGCTGGGGGAAGCTGGGGAGAAATAGAGACGAACACCGTTCATGGTGACGGCTACGAGCTGGACGCCGACACGAGATTCAGTGGGGTCAATGACGTGCAATGCGACGATCTGGAAGTTAGACGGGTTTATTGTCGGGGAGGCGGGGGCTTTTTCTTGAGCAGACTTGTAGAGGTTGGCGAGGGTCTGCACGTGTTGAACTGCTTTTTCTGAGGCGAGATGGTAGAGAGAAATGACGTTTTTGGCGGAAAGGGTGTACAAACAATTACGCCTGTGGTCGGAGACGACGGAGACGATGCGGTCTAGAAGGAAGACGAAGGTAAGCGGAGGAGAGGGTATCGAGGGAGGACCGACCGTCTGGTTTGGGAGAAGAGAAGCGGGGGAAGAGGCTCTGGACCGCGCCGACGGAATGGTTGATGAGGTGAACTCTCTTTCCGAACCAGGACTCTGATTGCTGGTAATGGAGCTCGTAGAGACAGCCGTCCTGAGAGCCAGCCATGAAGATGCGACCCTGAGGGGTGCCGACGACGGAAGTCATTTCTACGTCTGTTGAGACGGACATGTCTGTGGCATACATCTTGATGTCTCTGCGGTTAGTTTGAGGGAGAGGGGACGTTGACAGGCCGATGAGGAGGACGGAGACGGGTGTACACAAGACCATGAGGGAGGATATTTCGTCGACGAACACGGCGGGTTTTGGACTTACGACGGCGACGTGGGTGATGACGTCCGGTTGGTCCACAAAGGAGGTGATGTCCTGGCTGTGGGGAGGTGAGGAGGGGGAGGGGAGGGAGGGGAGAGACGGACCCGTGTATGTAGTCCCAGAGAAAGAGCTTGTGGTCGATGGAGATCCACACGCGCTCTATCTCTGGGACGAGGCCCATGTGTGAGGTGACGCTGGTGGCTGATGGAGGGATGAGCGGGGAGGGGAGAGGGACTGCGGGGACGCACTGTTGTAGTACTGAAAGAGGGCATCGGGTATGCCGACGAGCCTGCGCTTCTGGAAGGGGACGCGATAGTCGTCGGGGAAGACGCTGTAGGACGCGGAGGAAGGAGGACCTGTGGCTGGGAGGGGGTGAGCGGGGGGACGGAGGGAGGAGGGGGACACGGACGGGGGAGGAGGTCAGCGAGGTCGGGGATGGACTGGACGTCTTTGAGGAAGTGGTCGTGGAGGACGCGTGCGGCGGCGTGGAGGGCGGGGATGTCGACGGGGGGCGGGGCGGGGCGTGTCTGGGCCATCGTCGGGGAGGACGTTGGAGGCGACGTTTTTGGCAACTTTTCTGCGGCGACGCGTGCAACTCCCACGACCCGATTTGGCCAGTGCGCATACATCCACCCCTCTCGTCTGTCCCCCCATGTGGCTTCGCAGGGAGCTGCTCGCACCGCGACGTCTGCTGTTCAACGTCTTCTTCTACGGCGCTCAGCTCGCCTTGTTTGCACTCGGCTGGTATCTCCAGGTCCCTTGTCCCTCTCCCCCTCCCACCCCGCGCTTACCCTCACCTAGGCAACAGACCAGAGGCTCTCCGCCCTCAATGGCCTCACATGGTCCGTCTGGGCCTCCAGGGGCGCAGGCCTCGCCCTCGCCTTTGATGCCGCTCTCCTTCTCGTCCCCATGTTGCGCAATGTCATCACCGTCGTCCGCCCAAAGTTAGTCTGGCTCTTCCCCGCAGACGAAAACATCTGGTTCCACCGCCAGGTCGCCTACTCCATGGCATTCTGGTCCGTGGTACACGCAACCGCCCACTACGTCAACTTCTTCAACATCGAGCGCACCCGTACGTCCTCCCCACTCTCCCCCCACCCCAACTCACCCCCCGGCAGAGGTTCGCACAGAGACGGCCCTCGACATCCACTACACCCAAGCTGGCGGCATCACTGGCCACTTCATGCTCCTTATCATGGTCCTCATTTACTCAACCGCTCACCGCAAAATTCGTCACCAGTGCTTCGAGGCCTTTTGGTACACTCACCACCTCGCCTTCTTCTTCTTCATCGGTCTCTACTCACACGCCACCGGTTGCTTCGTCCGCGACTCCGTCAATCCAGACTACACATCCTCCTTCCCTTTTTACTCCACTGAACACTGTCTCGGCTACGAGAGTTGGAGGTTCACCATCTGGCCCGGAATCGCTTACTTTGCAGAGCGCATCTACCGTGAATATCGCGCAAGAAGACCAACCAGGCTCTCAAAGGTCCTCGTCCACCCGAGTGGCGCTATGGAACTCCGCATCGTAAAACCAACCTTCAAGTACACAGCCGGCCAGTGGCTCTTTATCCAAGTCCCTGAGATTTCCCGCTTCCAGTGGCATCCCGTACGTATCCCCTTCCCGCACTTCTACCCAACACTCATCTCCCTGCAGTTCACCATTACGTCCGCTCCCGAAGACCCCTATGTCTCCGTACACATTCGCCAGGCCGGTGACTGGACGCATGCGCTTGGCGAACGTCTCGGATGCGGGCCCTCAGTCGTGGCCGCAATGACAAAGGCCGCCATGAAGGGTGTCGAAAAGGACGAAGCCCAGTGCGACGGAACCCGCGGTGACTTTATCGAGCTCGACTCGTCTTCCCTGGCTCGTCCTCTCCCTCGAGTTCACATCGACGGCCCCTACGGTGCCCCTGCAGAGGACGTCTTTGATAATGAGGTCGCCATACTTATCGGTGCCGGCATCGGTATGTCCCCGTTCACTCCCCCTCCACCACTCCCTGACTCACCCAAAGCACCTCCATAGGCGTAACTCCCTTTGCGTCCATTCTGAAACACATTTGGTACCGTCAAAAGAAGGGGGACCTTGGCTCTCTCCGTCGCGTCGAGTTCTTTTGGGTTTGTCGCGACGCACCCTCCTTTGGCTGGTTCCAATCCCTTCTCCAAGACGTTGAGGCCGCTCAATTCGACCGTGAGTACCGTCACTCGGCTCGGTGTACTTGTTCATCCCCCATCCCAGCCAACTTCCTCCGCATCAATATCTACTTGACTCAGAAGATCGACGAAAACATGCTTTGGAACATTGCAGTCAATGATGCTGGTGCCGAGTATGATCCTCTGACACTCCTCCGCACTCGTACCATGTTCGGCCGGCCCGAATGGAAGAGCATTTACCGTCGGATCCGGGAGGCGATTGAAATCGGTCAGTACCTACCCGGTAGCACAAGCCAGCTCAAGACCAAAGTTGGCGTAAGTTCCCGTTCCACATCTCATTCGAAGAGATTCCTAATACCGTGACAGACATACTTTTGCGGGCCCGGCGTGCTGGCCAAGGCCATCAAGGAGGCGACGTTGCAACACACCAGCAACAACGTCGTGTTTACATTTGCCAAGGTTCGACCATTGTTCGATAATTTCGTCATTCACTGGTTTGACTGTGAAATCCAGGAACACTTTTGAAGCGGCTCGCGGCTGCATAGGATGTCCATCATTCCCGTGATACTGATGGATGAGATCGTGACCTAGCGGCTTTACCTTTTAACTCGGCGCCATGTTTTGTTGCCGCTGGTCGCTTGTAATTACAGTCACATCATGTTGCCAGTATCTTTGTAACTCCCGTGCGGTCAAGAATTCCCGTGCACAGAAATTGAATATGATATTAAGGATATGGGAGAAAACATCAAGACAAAAATAACGGGCGGCGAACTCAGTTTTCAGTCTCACTGTCCTCAATGACGATCGGGTTCCCATACGTGCCGGTGAGAATATGTATATTATCCGATTGGGGGGGTTGCGAGAGACCCGATCGCCTAAAGAACTCAAGGCTGGCCGGCGGAACGACGGTGGTTACACGACCAGGTGGCGTAGCGATGAGAGAGGCGACAGGTGGTGAAGGAGAGTCTGGAGATAAGTGTGATAATGCCACTGATGCTGTAGAACCTTGCTGCGGAGGCCAGTGAGAAATGGTGTGTTTGTAGGAGCTTTGATCGGAATGAGGGGTGGTATCAGATTGCGACTGGAAACAGGTAACAAGCATGCAGTTCAGGGATCACGAGAACGGTGATTTACACAGCCGACGCCATGGAGATTTACCCACCGGAGGGAGGCAGTTCCGAGACAAGGCAAGTGGCTCGAAGCTGGGCTGGGAAGCTTGCGTTGCATTTGGTGGTGCCGCTTCCTCGCCATCAGATTCGCCATCCATGGTAAGATCAATCACAAGAGATGATGGCCCCTGACTCGGAGGTTCAGGCGCAGGAAGTTCAAGGCTATGAAGGCGCATCTGGAGAGGAAGTTTCGATTTCTTGGTCGGCCAGCACAGCTTAACCTTGCCCTTTGATTTCATCCGACTGATCACACGCTGTGCCACTAACCATCGCAGTCAGAGGGAGCAAAGCGAGAAGGTACAGCAGCAGATTACTCAGCGTACTCCGCGGGGAACTACGCCTGCTAGAAAGCCGGATTTTCTTGAGTAGCGGGGTGCTCGCAGGGTCAAGCGGGCCCCGATGCCGCTTGGTTGACAGAAGGGGGGAGTTGCGGTCTGAGGTCGTAAGGCTGACCAGGTGGATCAGCCTGGAAACTTTGATCAAGATAACGAACATGATTAACCATTTATCATACGATTCCCGAGCGGCAGCAATCAAGGGCGCGTACTGCTCCTGGACCCATGCGCAGACATCCGCAAGACCACGTTCCAAGTAAAGCGCTGCTACAATTACCTCGAACGAGTCTGCTACGGCTTTCGTACTATGAGACTGCGATGGGAGTTCGTATGCGCCCGCCTTGACCATAAGGTGAGTGAATGTTGCGTTGGCGTTTACAGCTGAGCGTATATTCTAAATGCGAATGAAATTCGTGGCTCCACCTTTGCTGGGATCGTAACTCACGGTGTACAGGCCAGGCGCAGCATCCGGGAAGAGGCGGTAAAGGTATAACGCTACAGAAAGGTGCATGACGGCGTCACCGACGAATTCCAATCGCTGTTTCTCGTCCGCGCTGGACGAAACAATAGATTCCCAATCTGAAAGATTGGGTAATGAGAATGAATAGCTCGGGTCATTGATGGTTGCAACAATCGCATTCTGAAGAGTACCGTGGATACTTGGCCCTTTCTTGAGTTTAACCATGATCTTGACTGATGTGGAAGATGTTGATCCACAATGAAAGAACTTCCAAGTGACGATGGACTGCCAGTGGTAGCTGCACAACGTATTATGGCTTTGCAAGATGACCAATTACCATAAACAATTATTAAACAGGGGTGCGCAAATAAATGGTTAACAGTCAGGCTACATAAAACCCAAACCTACAAGGTAAATTAGGGGCCTTCTGGTCCATTGGTTCCAGCAACCGACCGCGCTGACAGAAGCACTGAACAATGGGGCGTTCAGGTCAACACGATAATAAATCTCAGATCTACGGACAGTCATGATTTGTGTTGGGTTACGGTTTGGCTATATTTCAGTGAACCCCGTAACGTGGTATGGACTCGTCGTCTCATTGGGCCATAGTTCTGGTCGGTGCCTCTGACGAACTTCGTTCAGTCAATGATCGACCTCCTCGATGGATGGTTCAGTTGTTATACGCCCAGATTAATCCGATGAAGGATCACCATGAAGGAACATGATTCCGCGAGGAGGTTCACCATATGCAACTAATGTGGTGCATTCGCTTCCTGACTACTTGGTGGGTTAGCCTCCATTCCTGACAGCGCAGGAAGGAATAACTCACCATTTAACCTTATCAAGTTCACATCGGGCCTATAGTCATAGTATAAAGCATTGGTTTCTTTGCAGATTGCGGAGAAAATCTGAGGGTTGCAGATGTTCGCCGAGCGTACCTTTGTCAACAAGCGACTACTAGTATCGAGTTTGATTCTGAGCGACGCTATAATATTCCGAACGACGCTGTAGGAATTTTCTGTTAGGTTACATAGGCAAACTAGTCCGTGTTGAGCCAAGGCAGTCTGAACAAACTTGGATCTGCACTTGACTGACGCAACCTTGGAACCATGTCGGCTGCCACACCAGCCCCATCATCATCGGGTGGTGTTTCACCTACGACCGTAGGTCCACAAGACTCAAATTCGACCGATCGCCTGGTCCTGGAGTACCTCCGCGCGCGAGGTCACAAGCGCGCAGAAGCTGCCTTCCTAGAAACGCTCGAGGCTGGGACCACAGAGGATGTCGAAAAGACCGTGTCCTCTGATGAATTGGTCAAGGCCCTAGCAGTTTTTGCACAAAAACCTTCGCGTCCAGGGGAGAACGTTTTAAAGGACAACGTCAATGTCCTTCAGGAGTTGACGACGATGGGGAATCCTCCCAACATACAGAACCTTATCGCAAGTCTGGGTGGTGTCGGCGCAGAGGAAATACTTTCTGTCGACCCCACTGACAAGCAGGAGGGCTTCAAGGAGCTCGAGGCATGGGTTGAAGGTTCCTTAGATATGTACAAGGTACGTGTCCTCACTCTCTGATCGTGCTCACCCTAATGTACGTATCAAGCCCGAATTTCGTCCAATATTGTACCCCATATTTTGTCACTTCTACCTTGATCTTATTCAGAAAGGTTTCAAAGAAGCTGGTGGGTGATTCATTTATCGCAAAGGTACGAGACTCTCAAGCACTGGCCTGAACTCGTCAGCGATACGGTTTTACTCTACATTTGCTCCTGCACTCGCACCGAGCCATAACTCAACTCTTCATCACCTCTCTACACTGCTTTTACCTTCTCATGTTCAGAATGATCCTTTGGCACAACGTTTTCTCAACGAAAAGTATATCATCAGAATGAGCCGCTCAGGCTTCAGCCTTCTTGTAGGGTGGTTGACAGAGGGCGTTGGTGGCGAGGCACTCGGATCAGGAGAAGGCTTTTCTGGTGAAATGGGGAAGCGGGGGAGAGCGGCTGTCATGCGTGTGGTGAACAATCATTTGCGATTCGACGGTGAATAAGTCCTCTCACTCCTTGGTTCTTGTGCTCATATCTTCATAGTGACTTCCGCCAGTGCAACTGCTGTGTCTCCAAACGCATGGGAAGAGTCCACTGGACTTCTTTCATCACTTATTCCTAAAACAACTCAGACCATGAACGCCTCTGTCATCCCTAACCCGAACACGTTTAATGCCTCAAAAGGGGAATTGAAACTCGGCCCTTCTTCAATTTCAGAAGATCTGCGTGCAGAAACGGAACGCGTCCTCCGAGAGCAAGCAATGTTGGACCGAGATCCTAATGCACAATATGACGTACATTTTTCTCGACCACCAGCCGTTCCGGGTGTCATTTCACCGACTGAAGCAGACATGCTTCCCCACCCACCCACGTTTAAAACAATCGATGTGCAAAGGGAAGTAGAGAAAGTGCGTGATGCAAGGAAACGGATACGGCTTGATCCATCCGCTCTCACTTCTGTGGACCCTGGTTCCGCACAAGGCGCGGCTGCGCGAGCGCGAGCTTTGCCAAGCATCTGCGCGTATACGTTGCATGACGTGGGAGAGGGGTGAGTCTTCTAGACTTGATGTTCATAGCTCGATGAAGACATATGATGCCAGTGCCCCGTGTTGCGTTTTCTCTCCTGATATCACGCTAATGGCGGCTGGTTTCTCCGAGAGTTATATTCGTTTATGGAGCCTGAAAGGCGAAAAACTTAGAGGATTGCGGAACGACAAATCGCCCGATTCGGCAAAGAACTGTAAGTTGTTCGCTGAAAGTAGGTTTGAGTCCTTGCATCTCAACTTTACCCCTGTAGCTAGTATCTCCAGACTTCGGGAGAGAGAAGGAACCACGACTCGAAAATTGATTGGACACAGTGGACCAGTGTATTCTCTTTCTTTCGATCCCCTCGGAGGCTCGGCGGTACCTCCGAGATATCTCTTGTCATCCTCGGCGGACGCTACCGCTAGGCTCTGGTCACTAGACACTATGACAAATGTCGTTGCCTACCGGGGTCATCAACAGCCGGTCTGGGATGTACAGTGGAGCCCCATGGGCATCTATTTTGCGACCGCCAGTCGGGACCGGA
>QFEL01003126.1:0-21316 GCA_003316195.1 Neoboletus brunneissimus
AATGACGACCTCCTTAGGCGAGGAGGGACAAGGACTAGGGGTGGGGTGCAGGTGTACAGACGGTTCTCACAGGTGTGAGACAGGGGTGAAGCCGAAAAAGGGATAGGGGCTAGGACGAGTTGTAACAGTACCAGTCTGTAGAGCACAGCATCTGGCTTCCAGTGCCAAAGGGATATATTGTCTGCAAAGAGGAGGAGAACGATCCATTCCATTGGTGATAACTTTCGCAAGCATAACTTTTGTGTCGTGTACATTTCACTGAATACATGCATCATATCGCATTGTATCATATCATATCATTTCATTTCGCACTGCAAAATACACTATGCTACACAATGTAACCCGATGCTCTGAAATAACCCTCTGCCTTGTCTGGTGTGATGCTCTGACACGCACGAGCAATCGTGGTCATTGACAAATCATCGGAGTAGCGACAGAAGTAGGCCTTGATAGCAGAGAAAGCTTGTTCAATTGGATTATAATTGGGGGAGTACGGGGGGAGGAAAATGAGCTTGCAGTCTAATGGCAATTAGTACATTTATGACAATGTGTATTGATGACTTACTGTGCATATCTTCAACTAGTGCACGGACCTCTTCAGTCTTGTGAATGCTACAATTGTCCATAATGATAATGCTGCGAGGACCAGGGTATGGGTTGGTGAAATGCATCTATATCATCAAGAAGGCGACGATACACACTTAGAATTACAAATGACATACCACATGTTCTTCCAGGAATTTCAAAAAGCGCGGGCCATCAACTGGACCTTTGATGATATCATATGTGATAATGCCATCAAGGGTGAGTGCAGGAATGATGGAGTATCTTACACCGTGTATGAAGCACCTCTTGCCTTCACAACATAGTCCTCTCAACAACCGCCCATACTGGCGGCTGGATGTTTGTTTGTCTCTTGCAGCCTCATCAATAAAAACTAGCATGTTCACATCTGGCACTTGCGCCGCAATGTGATTCATATAGATTGCACGTCACTCTTCATTTCGCTCAGCAGCAGCAAAAGAGATGACCTTTTGTGTGAGGTCAAGATGCTGGACTGCTCATAGAAGGGTAGGGAGGGAGGTGTATTTGTGGCACTTGACCTGGAGTTCTTCCTGAAGCTCATCAAGGTAAATTGTGTTGCAGTGCTGAATGATGGCTTGAATGAAAGCAACGTCCATCGAAGTGAGCACACGGCAGCATCCAATAACACAAGAGTATCTGCAAGGGTTGGTTATGGTGCCATATTTTGAATAGAGAGCAAGAGTTTTGTAAACAAATGATTTCTTGACACCTAATCTGTGACAGATCTCCTGAACACTATAGCCATCATGATATAAGAGGGGAATTTGAGCTTTGAGGTTGGTAGAGATGACATGGGGGGGCATGGGCAGCGAGATGGTGGTGACATGGCCAAAAGCCCAACTCAGATGCACCAGGGTCCTTTCCCAGCAGATTCTGACTCGCGACTTTCAAAAATGCACTTTCCACATTGTTTTGAAAACCACTGTAAAGAAAACAACCACTGGAGCTATCATAAGTCATGTTCTGAGTCTGTAAAATTGATCAGATATGTTACTATGCTTGAATATATGATTTTTTGATGCTTAACTACGAACCTGAAATCTTTACCGGGAGTCGGGGGACTGGCGCGTATACTAGTAGCGCCGCTACGATTGATGTATCATAGCACGACATTCATGACAGAATCTGCATGTTGACAGCGCTGTCTCGTAATGTTAATGAGGTACGAGTGAAGCGACAGAGCACCGTCTTTGGCCAAGCGACCGAAAGTAGCGCAGCAGCGCCTCTTCCTCTCGCGCCACCCACACTCGCCGGCACCCAGTTGCACAGCTCGTGCTCGAGTTTTCACCTACTCACCACACCCTAGTCGTCCTCCCTATTGGTCGGGCGCCTTCTCGCTCCACTGTGTTCATAGAACACTGGCTTGGTGTGCGAGGTGGTTTCCCACCCACCCTCGCAGCTCACCAACTTCAGCCCAGGACAGTTCGTGGAGCCGGACAGCGCTTCGCGCCGCCACCCGCCCACCTCTCACACCTCCGTGAGCGCGCCACGCACACGAGCGACATCCAAAGAGAATGCAAAGTAATTATGATAGAGACGAATGCGTGACGAGCGAAATAAGTATAGTAAATAATGATATACGGTCCAAGATGATGCAAAATTAAACACGTATGACAGCGCAACAACAAAAGCTCACAGTTTCGACCTCCCGTGAATAACATCTTGTTTAGTAGCTCACGAAGTGACCGTGGTCCAAACATGGGGAAGTTGTAAAATAGAAAGATCGATCTCCGGGAGAGCAGAATCGACATAGGATGGAGGAAAGCTGGGATCGCTGGTGAGTTCAGAACGGTCTTCATTGAGGAATGCAGTCCAATCTATGGTCTGTGAAAGACCCGGTAGTAGCGGAAGGGCTTGGGATACAGGGCCAGAGTCCGAAGCCACTGTGGGCGAGGGTGCAACAAATCCGTCCCTTTCAAGGGATTGCAAAAGGTCATTAATTGCGGTCAAATCGTTGGATGCCGATATACGGCTGTCTTGAATGGCTAGCAAGATGTCGAGCGTTGGCTACAGCATCCTGGAAGGAAGGCACAGACTCACGATGTGTAAGAGCCTTCTGTGGGATTTCGGGTATAACGTAGTTGTTGAACAACTCAACTTCCCACTGCGTCAAAAGGTCGGGTTCGGCGACATCAACTGGCGGTGGGAGGGCGAATAGAGTATCAAAATTGGTTCTAAACCATTCGTCGATAAACCACTCGCTTTCCAGCGTGGAAATGGGAAGAGGATCTGAAATGGCATGGAGGTGTGGTTCGGCCATCAAATCTAGCGGGCATTTTGGAAACCTAATGGCATCTGCATCGGATAGGCATCGTTTATGTGTTTTTGAATCCGTGAAATTCGGAGTGATCGGAACAGACCGCGGTATCTGATCATCCTCTAGGAAATCCTCTGCACTCGTCGCCGGGGATGGCAGGCAAGCGCTGGCGAAAGAAGAGGAGCTGGGGCTAGTTAAATAGAAATAGTATTAGACGGTGCAAAAATACAGCGCAGATCAGCATACCGGGGTCGTTTCACAAGCCTCGTAGTTGACTCGGACATTGGGGCATGAGCCGACTCCGAAGTGGAAAAACGCCGTTTGCGACCGGCCAGGGTTGGAGGTAGGATTTCGTCGTCGTCTCCACTCTTATCCGTGATGGATTCATCGAAGGCGGGTACCGGCGATGAGGATGGTGAATGATCGGGAGATGGGTAGCAGGTTTGCGCCACCGACTTCCGGTTTTGCGAGTCCACGTCCGATGCCTTCGAGAGCCCTATCGTTCCTCTGGGCTCACAACACTTCTGCTCGTCTGGAGGTACACTGTTCCGATCTGACATGTCCTTCACAACGGTTTCGAGATCACCAGCAAAGGCGCTCTTGGTCAGAGTTGACGAATAGAGTCCCTCGGCTGCAACTTTTACGCTGATGAATGCATGAACGACGTCCGCGGGCAGCTGGCGATTAGGATCTTCCTTGACAAGAGCGCGGTACGCGGCATCAAGAGCGTCCGCTCGACAGTTGTGGAAGTAATCGCGACACAAGGCCGTCCAGCCCATTCGTCTTCGTGCGTTAATGAACCACGAGTTGACTGCGGAGAGAGTGCAGTTGCACCGCTGCGCTAGAGATGCTTTAACTGTCGAGGATGGGTAAGGGTTTGCGATGTTATCTAGAAGCCAAGCATGCGCCTCGGTGATGAAGGAAGTGCCATGGGCGAGAGATGATGAACGTGAAGGGGGAGTGAGAGCAGGGGATGGAGGCTGTTGGGTGGATAGGAGGTTGATACTGCTCACACCGTTAAGAATATTGATGAAATCATTACGGAGTTTGCTTTTGAGCTCCTGGTTCAATTTCTCGAGCTCAAGAAAACAAGAAGCAATGTGAGCTGAGCGGGATGGTATGTCGTCAACAATGGTTCCGCAGCCAGCGTCGTCACGGAACAGAGCTGGCCAAAAGTCATCTTGGAGTAACGCCATGAAAGAGTGAGGAGTAGTGCAAGTAACCGTGTACTAAACATCGCGCGAGCCCTTGTAGTGCGGAACTTGAATTCATGATAACCTCCCATTGTTCCCCAAAAACGTCACCATCCCTGTTGTAAACCTACAATGGTTGATGTTCATTTTTCACATGGATGAACCGATGACACTTGATCAACACGTTGTCGATGCACTCTTTTGACACATACCACCATGAACTGATTCTCGTGCCCGGGTTTACTTTGAATGTGTTGTTTGGATTTCGATTCAACTTGGACCTCAATATACCACTGCGTTCACTTTCACAGGAAAGACAAAAATTAGTATACATTGTATATCAGAACAACATGTCACCCGAATCGGCTCTTGAGCAACTACATGAAATCCATCAAGACGAGGGACGTAAAAAGGTAGCACACACTTACCGTCTCGCCAATGTTAAGCATGCTGAGTCCCCCGCTGTTAGACCCCCCAATGAATGCCGAAAGTTGCTTTTGAGCGACAAGCTTTGTGAGTGTCATCGCAGCGCCATTCATCATGCTTTGTTTCTCTTCACCACCACCTCCCCCGATAAAGGCCTTCCCCGCTTCTTTCATGACCAGACCCATGAGCTGGTTTCCTCCACCTTCGCCCAGGCCACCCGATACGAGGGAAGCAATGTCAAGTCCGGATTTTGAACTGGCGGAAGAGAGAGCCTGTTCAACAGATTAGCCCAAGCCACGGAATCACGTTTGTTGTAGTACGCTGAAGATCATGGGGCCATACTTGGCCAGATCACCCTCGTCTACCTGCTCAGCATGCTGTTGCTATAGAAGATGTATTCAGATTGGTCTCATATCAGATAACAGATGAGGCACTGTCCGTACAGGATTACTGTGGACGTGTTGAATGGCCTCTGCAATGTATCCTCTGCCTTCTTCGTCGAAATCATCTGCGTGGGACAGCACCTGCTCTGTGTCGTCTATAGGTATCGTCGTCATCGGCTGTGATCCTTGAGGTGAAGGAGATCACTCACAACCGCCATGAAGTTGCTGCCTGTGATGAGGGGCATTGTATTCGTGCCCGCCAGTCTTGTGAACGGTATCTAATCGCCGTACATCGCCGATGATCGATCAACTAAGGTAACTATAAGCAGGGACTTACGCCTAGGCTGAGACTCGGAGGTCCCTCCCGTGGCTGTAGAGAAGACTTGCTCTGCGAGACCGAAAAGAGACGACTAGACACAAGTTAACCAGCGCAAAGCGAGCAAGCGTCGAGCTCACCATGGTTGTATCAGTGGGATGGCAACTTGATCAGCAGCTGAACAATGTCCATGACATCCACTTATAGTTCCAGAGCGTACTGCATGATCTTCCATTCTGGGATGACAGAATGACAGCTGACCCTAGAATAGTCAATGGATCCAAGCTACTTTCAGCTCAATCCAGCTAGTGCATGTGCTTGAAATACGCGGCGAGCAGAAAAGAATGATCAAGTGGCGTCACAAATCGAAGCTGAAGCGAGCTGAATGCGGCAGACTTGAAAGTCAGACACCATTCTTGTGTGTCCCTCACGGTAGACGGGGACTGTCCGGCGAGATCGCGCTGAAGGGCCGATTGGAGAAATCCCTGACTTTCTGACAGAGTCGAGATTTGTACTCTGCTCTCCGTTCAAGTCGCATACCTGACTCGCCAGTACTGGAGCCGCTTCCTCCGTGGCCGAGTTCTCGATCATATATCGCCTGCTTGGTCTTGAAAACGTTGGTTATTCGACTCGGGCATGTACAACTAGGCTGGCACACGCCCTCTGGTAGGGTTCAGAAAATCAGGTTGGCTTTGACAAGTTCATGGCACTAGTAACTTTACCCCTTTAGAATGGGACCCCCCAGGTGTTGAATATAGCGCTGTAGTGACCGTGTTTGGCGTGACTGTGAAAACAAAGGGTTTATTTGTTTTACTCGTACGTGTCGTACTTTGATCTCGTAAGATCGTATATCCTCGTCTTTAGCCTGAGGATGTACACTTTCAAAGCCCGTTGAGTGTCAACATGAGGTACAGTTACCCTTACTATGGCTTTGGAGATCTACAAGTCAGTGAATACATTCTGAGGACGCAAAGTCTACAGCATATGTAACAGAAACGAACTGTAGAACAGTGAAAATTAGAGAAGGAAATGTTCTTGAAAACGACGATGAGATTGGTATCACATGCACTATACAGATGAGAGATCAAGATCGCGGGCACAAGAGAAAGGTGGATGTACGTACACCGCAGCACGATTTACGCCCGTTCTTCCCAAGAACCCACTTTCATAAATTTTGTGAGTACTTCTTCGGATCCTCGCTTAAAGGCTTCAACACCACGAGCTGGGTCCCATACGCGGGATCCTTTGCGGGCATGGAAGGGGGACGGAGTCACGAGTGAGCTAACGGGAAGTGAGGACGCGGAGGAAGGGCTTATGTCGCCAGTTTCATCTGATGCCAGCATAGTTGGTGCCCTGTGTTCGCGTGAGTTAGAGGGCAGCAGCGAATGACGAGGATCGGGTGTGGGCGAGGATAACGAAGAAGTCAGGACATGTGTTGCCACAACAGTGGCGGGACTGGTGGTTCCAGCGGATGTCGACCAGTTACGCCTCAAGCGTTTGTTCATCAACCTTAACTTTTCCGCCACCTCGGTCACCGGTACGAATGTCGTGACTTGAATACCCTCCTCACGCACTTCCCGGCGATCCGTTTGCACGCCGATCGAACGATACTTCAGAGTGCGCTTCACCATCCCGATGCTAGAACTCCGCGTTCGCGATCTCATTACTATTTCTTCCTCGGAGTCCACCTCATCCTCAACATCTCCATCTTGACTGCTGGTCTCTACCCTCCCTAGTTCGCTCTCAAGACCGAGAGGGCTTGAAGAGAATACGGACCTCGGAACCTTACCGGCATATCTCTGTGAGAGAGGACCATCCGACGGATAATGCGACTGGAGTGACAGCGGAAAGTCGACCAAGGGGGATGGCATGGGGGAACGGAAGGTAGCCTTCCTTTCTGGAGTGGCGGAAACAGGAAGATGGGAGAGAGTAGTCAATGATGACCCTTGATCAGGAAACACCCGCCCCGGAGCGGGACGCGGTCGTTCTTCCCAAGGAAAGACGCGCTTCACTCTTGTGGGATCCGGAGTTAGAGACCCATTTTTCTCCCCGATAGTGTTGCGATATTGTCCTTGGCGGCGCAGCATCTCTGAAGTGGCAGGCACGACGGACGAAGTGAACAATGCATTGGAACTCGGGTGGGGTTTGGAGGAACCGGCCTCTATCGTAGTCAACGATGTTTCAGAAGACGAGGGTGAAATTGATGACCAGTTTCGGTCGACGTCCCATACTTTGGGAAAGTAGGTGTCCGTTGGAACGGGCGTGACAGCATTTGGAGGCGTCTCGACAGCAGAGCTGCACATCAGAGGCGTTAGAGACAAGTCTTCACCTCCCGATTCTCGCCGTTGTGATTGAATAGGAATAGTCTGAGCCCCAACTTCTCGAGTGTTGCGATGAGGCTTAAATGGAGTAGGGACATAGCGGAGGGGTGTAGGAGGAAGAGATATCAACCGTGCGTGGGGAGCAGGTGGAATTTCATTAACCCCTGGAGTAGGAAGCGTCTTCCATCTGACGGGAGAACCTGATGGTAGTGACAAAACTTGTCCAGGAGGTGTAGATGGCTCTGGCGTGGTTGTAGAGGGTTCTGCTGGGACCGGGGTAGGTTCGGGTGTTTCCGTGGTGTCTTTCGGCGTCTGCGCCTGGCTCTTTTCCGCACGTGTTCGAGGACGGATCAGATCGAAACGACCCTCAAGGGGCATGGTCCGATACTCCCCTTCACCGTGGGCCCGAGGCGCAGATATGCCAGATGCCCCCATACCTTCAAGTGCCGCGCGACGTAACTCTTCAAGTCCCAGTGCTCCGCTTGCGACTACTGCACGACGGAGGTCCTCTTCGTTCCACGCAGAAGTATATCTGGTGGGTTGAATAACAATTTCGGCAGCCTGCGATCGATAATGCTGATCGTATACGCTGTACCAACGGTCAACAAGTGAACCGTAATCGTATGCAAGCTGCTGAGTAGCAGGAATGTCGGTAGAAGAATCCGGGATCGTGTTGGTGGATTGTATAGAAGAGCCTGGCGCACGGTGAGGAATGGAGTGCCAAGGTTTAAGAGGGCCTATGAAGTGGATGACTGATATTTGAGATCCAAAGCGCTGATATGCCGGGGCGTAGCTAAAACGATCTAGTCAGATGACCATTAAAACAGCAAGGCTCCATATGACTGACGTATAGATAGCTGTTGGCGTGGTGTTGTACGTGAAGCTGAGCCTGTTCCAATTGTTTCCTCTCCATTCATTCAGAAGACCCTGATCCGCCCCATCCCAGGTACCTTTGGTGTTTAAGAGTTCCCGAAGCTCCTCAAACTTTTCCTCGCTGGGTGACAACACCATCACACCGGTATTAAATATATCTGGCCAGCCGACATCCGGGACAGCAGAGAACTCGTGATCGAGATGGAAGAGGTGTGACAGGGGGCGCAGAGGAAGTACATCTGCATCCAGAAATATCACCTTTGAGTATTGCGTGAGACGGAAGACGTGCAATTTTGTCAGGGCCGTATCTAGGTCTGGACGCCCTAAAGCACCAAAACAATAATGTCAGATTGCAAAAAAATGTAATTAGAGTGTTAAAGGAGTGATAAGACAGCAGGAAACAACGTTGCGTGGACCCATGCTCCGGATGTGGGGAAGAAGCAGGCAGGCACACGTGGGCGAGTGAATTGAGGCACCACGCGGAAGTGGTCGATGACACCCCTGCATGTGGACTCTTGATGCGTAAAATGCAAGGGAAGAACACGCACCAAGTAAAATCAGGGATTCGGTGTCAGGTGGATCGATTATTTCAACACCGATGACTACGTTGAACGCCTTCCTGAGGAACCTGATAGAGGTGACATCGACCGTCTCTGGTGTAACCAGACACACGGTCTCATATTCGACTGTTTTATCTGATGCCAAGAGACGATGGACGTCCTTCAACGCGGCAGCGATGGTGAGTGCGCCTTGGAGATAGGCGTCGGAAGTGAGTAGCGTGACGAAAGCATAACGAATGGACATGGTGAGTGCGGGGCGAAAAAAAAAGAGTCTGTGAGCTGTAAAGATAAATATAAGTTAGAGTAAGAAACGAGTGAGAAAGGGCGATGGCCAGCGATCAATATTTAATCGTGATAACGAGTCTACTGGCAGAGCAAACACGCGTCAACTCGGGGTTGACATGGACACCCAGACCAAATCAGGTTTACTATCGCCTCCACTCCGTAGCACCCAATGGCTTGACGATACGAAGGTAACCTCTAACGGCACCCGAGTCGAAAAGTATCACTTTCCGAACATCCGAATCACGTGACCAGATGAATAGAGCCTGCGCGACTATCAGTGTCATTCAGGAATCAGAACAACCAGCGAGCATCAAAAGTGTTCCCCATGCTAGACATCTCGCTCAGCTTTAACCGTACGCACCCGTTCCGCAACCCAGAAAGAATGCAATCTGCTGAAGCCAGAAGCCAGAAGCGGTCAAAGGGGTTGCCGAGTTCAGTAAGCAGGTAAACAGCCTTACCCTCGTGTTGATTCCTTATCTTTCTTCAGTTGAGGTCGTCATCCACACTATCCTTTACGTTCGCCAGATATACCCACCGGATCTATTTGTGAGAAGAAAGAAGTATGACATGCCGGTGTTTCAGTCGCGTCACCCTGCTCTTAATGAATACATCTCCGGCGCAGTCAAGGCTATCGCCGATGAGCTCGCGTCGGTGAGTTGGCAGCTTAAGCCCCGTTGATAACAGAGCAGCTCTGGACTTCCTCGCGCAGGGGAACATCCAGAAGGTGGTAGTTGTGATAAAAGACAAGGATCAAGTTGCCCTTGAACGATACATTTTTTCTGTACAGAACATGATAGAAGTCGAGACTTACAACAGGGACGTCAGGTAAGGCAGACCGGTATCCTATGGATTGTATTGACCCTTGCTTCATGCAAGTGTCCAGGAAGCGATGTCGTCTACGAATCTCAGCCGATATTTTCGCGCATTCTTAGTCAAGCTAAGTATGATCGAATCCCAGCTGGGTGCGCTTGAGCCCCAAGGTAGTTACCTCGCATTACAAATTCAAGTAATTTATGCCAAATATGTTACAGACGAAGCCTCCTTTGCAATCGTGTTGGAGCTCCATGGTGATAGCGAGGCGCCCGTTGGACCTCAAGATGAGGTGGATCAGGATCCACCCCCATGGGTGCCTGCCAACCAGCAGTACACCACCGCAGGGACGCCAGACGATGCCCAGCTTCATCTCCTGCGAGCTGTTGAAACGGGCATAATCAACGTGAGTCTCATGGTACTCAGCCGCAGTGATTCCTTCCTTGACGAACGTCTTAGCTCTCGCTCGCCGTACAGGAATCAGAAGAGAAGCTTAGAAGGCTGAAAAAGCCGCACGGGGGAAGCGATTCCGACCCCAAGGAGAAAGAAAGCGAGAAATCCGTGTAGATCAGAATTTACTCTACTCCTGTATTGGTGACGACCGTCGACTGAACCCTGCCTTGAAGCACTAACTCAAATGTGGATGGCTATTGGGGTCCATATTATAGTATACCAGCGATGTGTGCAGCAGTAAAGAAGAACACGACAGATCAGCACTAAAGGTCCACTCGTATACGTTGGATAATAGGTATAATTCGTTCCCACTCTTCCATTGCCTGCGAATATTGACGTTAATCCAACATCAGAAGGACATGAGATGTCTTACGGATTGGTAGAATTCAATCTCCCCGTCAGCAAGGTTGCTCAGCATCTCTTTCATCTCCGCTTCCTTTGAATACTGGAAAACGGTTTGCTCCCTCAGCGTCTCATCGCTGAAGGCATCAGACGTTTCGTGCGCAGTGGTAACCGCGTCTTGGAGCTAATTTCCATGGCAATTTTTAACCTCGAAATGGGAGGAAGGAACTACGTACCTCTTTAATCTTGAGGTCTAATTTCCGCATTTTCTCTACCCGACTTCGATCGTCATCTGCACCTCGAATCGCATCTACCTTATCCTTAAGGTAAGCGCTCAATCCTAATCCCGTGCTTCCTGCATGGCCAGATATTACCGCCGACAGCCGATCACGTTCAAGCGTAACGCCAGACAAGTAGTCGGAAAGTTCCTCAAAATCGAGCTGCTTCTGATCACGAAGCTTCAAAACTGCTCGATTTGCGTGGGAATAAGTAAGGAGTGAATGAAGATGTACGAGAAATGGGTCAGTGGTCGTCTGTGTCTGGTGAGAAATGATGTCACAGAAAGACTGAAGAAAAATGGGAAATTTGATACCTTGTGACGAAGCAACGCGGAAAACTCGAGGAGGGTGTTCGAAAAGTGATTGAGCGGATCTGTAATTCCTGATTCCAGAAATCCGAGGCCCTGAACGGCGACAGCGAGATCGTGATAGTCAGCCGTAAGGTCTTCACCGGATTCCAGTTTGCCTCTCGTTTAGCCTCAGAATTCCCCATGAAAAATGTAAACCGCACCGGCTTACCATTCGTCCGCCCACGGATACGATTCCAAAGGCGTTCACTGAGAACAAGACCGTCCTCAAATTTGTCAACCGACTCGCGCATGTGTACAAAGCGATCATCGGGCTTTCGGACTCGGGCAAAAGCGTTCAAGAGGGTGTCTGAGATGTTGTCAATAATTCCCGGTGTGGGTTCAGGACCAGGAGGGTGGGCAAGGTGCTGATGCATGAAGACATGCTGTTACAGAATCATGGTAAGTACCGTTCGGAAAGAAACGGACACCATACCCATTCTGTAGACTCAAAGAAGGCGCGAACAAGCGTGCTGCGTTGCAAAGTAGGATGCCGTGCTATCCGCTGCAAAAACCGATGAAGGCTTCTTCGAGTCAGTTCAAGAGGCTCAACAGCTCCTGAGTGGACATACTCTAATCGACGGCGCTCCATGAATTCGGGGCTGAATCTATCGCCAGTGATGTACTCTGAAGGTGACTGAATATTATGCAATAGATTCTATGGTTGAAGCATACCAAGCCGGTGTTTGTCCGGGAGTGCTGGTACCACGCAGGCCGGGAAATCCTTTACTAGGTGATCCCGCAAGAAGACGAAATCTGTGAAGCGTCGACGGGACGATGGGTTCAGGGAGGAGAATATGGGAAGGTTCGTCTTTGGCCAGAGTAAGTAGAGAAAGCACACGAAATGAGGGGGGTTACAGACCTTGGCTGCGACCAGGTAGGATACGTATGCATCCTTTGTCTCTGCCAGCTCTTTCACGGGATCCTTGACCATCGTGATAAGGTGTCCTTCCCATTTGGGATCATGAGGTCCGCGCGGCTCCTCGACGCCAGCCGTGCTCTGCTTGAACCCAGGTCCCGTGGGATGTACCCGGGGATCGACATCATAGGGTGCTGAGGCGGATTCCCAAGTTACGCTGTCGAAGACATCCTCCTCGTCGCCGTGCATAGTATGCGAGTCGTCCTCGGATACGCTGTGATCTCAGTGATTTTAGTAAAGTGAGACGCGAGACGTTGAGTAATGTCGTTGCCCAGCTTGCAGTAGGCGGCCACGTGACAGTCCTCCATTAACGCTGCGGAGGAGGGCGCTGCACAACAAACCACAACAAACGCTCTCTGGATGCGCCAATATCTCTGCCCTACGGTGTGGCCATTGTTGGCACTGGTCAGCGCGGTCTCGCTCGCCCTCGCCTATGAAGTCCCATTTTCGGACTCGGACTACTCCAGGCAGGTGTGCTCGGGCATGTGGGGTGGCCCCGAGACCTACATCAATGGTACGTGCTAGCACTGTGTCTCTGATGACGGTCACAAATAGTCAGTTCGGTTTTAGTCACTTTCGATGCTGGCTCGTCTCATGGCCAGGTAGCCATGGTCATGTACGAGTGGAAGGACGTCAAGTACCTAGGCAGAGTCACGTCACAAACAGACGATTCTCTCCCCGTGAGTGACGCCCGTGTTGCTGCGGTCACAGCCCACTCACAAGGTCTCGTATCAGCAGAAAACTTATATCTGCACAACGGACGCCGTGAAGTCTGGCTTGTGTTCTTATGAGAACATTGGAAAATTCATCTTTGACACCGAGGACCCAGATGATCACACACTTATAACTCAGACCAGCTTCTGGACCGCGAGCGTCGCGCTCGGTACGGCAGGTGTCGCGGAAGGCAATTCTCCCTCCCTTTGGGATGATCCCAACGGGAATCCAACCCCTCCTCCGGAAGATAACACGTCACCCTGGCTCCCAAGGGGTGTTGTACCAATCGCGGTTCATGTTACTCCGCGTGATAATGATCCCCTAAATCCAAGTCCTTCTGGGACGCTAGCTTACACATCTCCCATACAATACCAGGTCCGTAAGACAGGATATTATTGCGTAGGCAAGTTGGTCTTGTCTAATATGATGACAGTCCCATCATATCCTTTTCCCACAGCTATTGTACCTGTCACAGTGATGACTCCAACTACCGCCCGCCAAGCCCCAACTGATGTCCCTTTCCATCCAACCTACGATGGTGCCGTTCTTTTCAGAAATACCTTTGATGGTAAACTTCCTGCGGGTGATTACCCAAAAGTTAACGTAAGTTCTCCTTATTACCTCCATAACCACACTTACAGATGCCTCATAGTTCTACCTCCTTATGTTTTTTGCATATGCGCTATTTGGCTCAGCCTGGGCGTACATTTGCTACAAGCACCTTACGGAACTCCTACCTATTCAGGTGCGCAGTTTCATAGAGAAAGGAATGTTAATCAGCTTATCGTATGTATGCTATACAGTACTATCTGTCAGGTCTGATCGGGTTTCTTGTCATAGAGATGGTCGCAAATTGGGGTAAGTTACTACATTTAATTTGGAAGGGAATGTTTGCCTAAGAACTGGCAGTGTACTATAGGTATCTCAACGCGCATGGCAAGAACACAGCATCGACTTTTTTCCTTTTTGTCGGTCGGTGTATTTCGCTTAGCTCAATCACCCCGCACTAATTTTTCTTCACAGTCGCTATACTCGACGCCGGCAGGAATGCATTGTCATTTTTTATGCTGCTAGTCGTGTCGCTTGGTCTTAGTGTCGTCCGAGAGTCTTTGGGTAAAACAATGTTGAAATGCAAACTACTGGCTGGAGCACATTTCATCTTTGGAGGTGCGTTATCTCGAGTGCTGGAATTCTCTCGCTTATGGTCGTTCAAGTATTATACGCTGTTGGTATCGTCGAACTTGAGCTGGAGTCAACTTCAGCCTTGGTCCTCCTTTTGTTCATCATACCTTTGGCATTTACTCTGAGTGGTTTCCTTATGTGGATTCTATATTCTCTCAACGGTAGAGTGCACCCCTCATGTTGTTCACCCGAATTATTAAGCCTCGCTTCTAGGCACGATGACGCAACTGAGCATCCGCAAACAACGGTACAAGCTTACTATGTTCAAGCGATTGTATTACATCCTACTTGCGACAGTTGTCGTGATTGCCATCTTTTTTGTTGTGTCGTCTATGGCATTCTCCGACCGGCTGGCCGAAGGTCCGTTCGTTCGATGATGTGTAAATTTCGCCTTTGATGGTTAATTACTTTATAGACTATGCTGCTAAGTCTTGGCGCATACGGTGGTGGCTACTTGACGGATACCTTGCAATACTTTACTTCATTTCATTCTGGTCAATCGCTTACCTTTGGCGCCCGACCGAGAACAACCGGAGATAAGTTCTCTCTCTTTTTGAACAGCATTATACTTACCCGCAGTTCCGATATCCACGCTCGCCATGTCGGACGAGATCGCTCAGGAAGATGAAGACGCTGAAGACTATGATCTCGAAGCCCTTCAACTCCGGACTACGGCCCGGGAAGACGACGAAGTTACACTCGTCAATAACCGCAGGGAACCTGAGGCACTCGCAGAAGATCATGTCGTATTTGAGATTGGCGACGAGGATCCTGGTAGCGATGATGAAACGGAGAGTGCAGCTAAAAAACGACGCGGGGAACGCAAGTCCGCTGACGAAAACGGGACAACGGACGAGCGGGCAGGCCTCATGGGAGGAAGACCACATAAGGATAGAAATGATTAAACCTTGAGTCAGTCTTTTCATAGCCTTTTGTTGATTAGGATCTGTAGATTACATGGACTCTATCACTCTCTACCTTCCCAACTCTGAGATACATGCTAAGAGGAGTCCCTCACACGACCCGTGGACACCGTATAAAGACGAGCTGCAATGTTCATACTTTGAAGTTCCTGAGAGAAGACAATGGATGAGCAAGCTGGGATACCAAGACACCTTCAACAAACCTGGAATAGCAGTTTCGCCGCATATGGAATGTACAGTTGAGAACATGCAGTCTTGTTCTTGCAGGCTCGGCACTGTCACAAGTCTCAGTTACATCACATTTCTCAACGCGGGTCATCATACCTCGAAAGTTTGTTTTTTCTGCGACGACATCAGTATTATGAAACTAATCGTTCGGTCAAATCACACTCACCAAGTTGGCAATAGCGGTGAGACCGCAACTAGCCAGCGAGTTCAATTTCTAAACAGAGAAAACAACATTGAACACTTACATGTCACAAACGTGCAATCGATAAGCATCACTCGCTTCGAACAAGCGCTCTTTCAGGAAAGCCGCAACACCATGGGAGATCATACAATCACGTTCCATCTCTCCGAAACGGAGACCACCATCACGACTACGGCCCTCCACAGGTTGTCTCGTCAGGATTTGCACGGGCCCTCGAGCGCGAGAGTGGATCTTATCGTCTACCATATGCTTAAGACGCTGATAGTACGTCGGACCGAGGTATATTTGGGCCTGAAGCTTCTTGCCTGTGTGACCGTGGTACATGACCTCGAGGCCACGAGATTGGTAGCCTTTCTGGCGAAGGAAGGTCGAGACTGATTCGACCGTGAGGTCCGTGAAAGGAGTGGCATCGCCCTCATTACCAATGAGAGTGGCGACCTTCGACAAAAGGCACTCGACCAAGTGACCGATGGTCATACGAGAGGGGATGGCATGGGGATTGATGACCAGGTCCGGCACGATACCCTCTGCAGTAAACGGCATATCCTCCTGACGGTACGTGATACCGATCGTACCCTTTTGACCATGACGGGAGGCAAACTTGTCTCCGATCTGTGGGACGCGTGTGGAGCGAACACGAACTTTGACGAACTTCTGCCCCTCGGAATTCGTAGTTATCAGTACTTGATCAACGATGCCATTTTCGGTACTCTTTAAGGGTGTCGAGACGTCCCGCCGTGTGTGTGTCCGCGTCCGCTGTCCCAATTCCTCGCTGTCCGGGGGGATTGGTGCTGTCTTTCCGATGATGATATCCTCACCCCTGACGTTTGTCCCTGGTGCGATGAGGCCGTCATCTTCCAATTTATCGTAGGTCCCATGCTTCATGCGAAGAGTAGTATCGCGAGTTGGTTTCTCGAACTCTTCCAGTTGTTGGACTCCACTTTTCTTTTCAAGATCCATATAGCTGCGGTAGTATATACTCCGGAAGAGACCTCGATCAATAGAACTTTGGTTCATGATGACGGAATCTTCTTGGTTATAGCCACTGTAGCAGAGGATAGCGACAATGGCGTTCTGACCCGCAGGAAGTTCGCGGAATTTGAGATACTCCATAGAACGCGTGGTAGCAAGAGGTTTTTGTGGGTAGTACAAGATGTTGGCCATTGTGTCCATTCGAACCAGGAAATTCGTGAGGTAGATACCCATAGCTTGTTTACCCATAGCGGATTGGTAGGTGTTACGCGGTGACTACAGAGGGGTAAGGCCACTATCACTCCACAGTCGAAGCGGTACGCACCTGATTGTGATCGGGGAAAGGAATAATACTGGCACAGACACCGAGAATCATACTGGGATGAATCTCGCAGTGAGTCCATGTATGGGCATTGATTCCAGCCTTTAGTCGCGCTGCGGGGTCAAACTCCCCATCATTCTCGTGTGGGTTGATGCCTGCTGATTGTAACCTGGAATTCTCCAAGTCTTCCGGCGTCATAGAAATCATTACCGTTTCCTCCTCCTCAGCATCCAATAGCTCGATTATCCCTGTCTTCACCAGTTGCTCCCACTTGAACTCTTCGCCATCATCATCACGGTAGCCTTGATTAAGCCATTTGATATGTTTCTTCTGCAGGGCAAGCTGCTGATTTTCGACAATGAAGAGAGGTCGACAAACTCGCCCTGCATCAGTGTAGAGACGGAGTTCCCTCTCACGAATATCACGGACTACAGAAACTTCGGGACTAATGTCATCTTTTCGGCGAAGTTTTTTGATCGTCTTGACAAGGTTGGCGGGATCACGATGGACGCCCATCCAGACACCGTTCACGAATACCTTTGTGCAGGGCGTCGACGAATGTGCATTCTCTTCCAGGGATTCGAGACCCCATTCCTCCAGGAATTCGATGACCGGAGCAGAATATGAACCGACAGAGATACAAGCCATCAACGCCAAGTTCTTGACGAGACCACAAGCTTGTCCTTCTGGGGTTTCCGCAGGGCAGACCATTCCCCAGTGTGTGTTATGCAGCTGACGAGGCTTTGCAATCTTTCCCTCCCGTCCGAGCGGGGTGTTACAACGACGAAGATGGGAGAGAGTTGAAGCATAAGTGTACCGATTGAGTACCTGGGATACGCCAGCTTTGGAAGCCATGGACTTCTTCTGATCGCCCCAGTTACCGGTTGCCAGCGAGTATTTGAGACCATTGGTGATAGTTTGATGTTTGACGGCCAATGAAAGGTTGAACTCTTTGTGGGTCTCAACGCACTACAAACAATTGGATGTAGAACAGCGCAGAGCACGTTTGAACATACCTTCTGAAGGTATCGGTAAACATCTCTTGTCAACTTCTTGAAGAGCATCCGGAAAAGGTTCGCAAGTAAAGGTCCAGCCAGATCGAGACGCTTCTTGCCGAAGTGATCACGATCATCGAGCTCTCTCCGTTCCAGAGCAGCGAGCAGCAGTCGATGGATCATGTAACCGAAGAAGTATGCCTTCTTTGATTCCGAGCCTTCTGCCATGGAAACATGTGGTAGCATTTCCTTCTGCAGAATTTCCTGTGCATAACGGATACGTCGCTCTCTGGAAAGACCGGTGGTGGTACCTCGGTTCCCTATGAAGTCGAGAGCTACTTCACGATCCTGGATGACGAAACCGTCGTCGATACAAGGCTTCAGCATCTCGAGCATTTGAGAGTCTTGCATATCATAGCAAATGTGTTCGAGGATATCGCGGTCTGAAATTACACCAAGTGCACGGAAGACAACCCAGACGGGAATATCGACACGAATGTACGGGATGGTAGCCTTCATGACATTCCCAAGCTAGACGAGCGTAAACGCAGGTTCTTTTAACAAGTTTAATACCTACAGATCGTTCTTGGTTACGGTGGAACATTTTCACTTGGAATTGACTAATTGTTTTTCCACCCTTCTCAACGGCACTCCGTATTTCGGCAAGAAAGTTGATTGGAGAAGGTTGGGCCTTTGCAAAAACGTAGACATGATTCGTCGCCATGCGTTCTTGTGCGATAAGAACCTTTTCGGATCCATTTATGATGAAGTATCCCCCAGAATCGTATGGACACTCGTTGAGGTCGTACAAATCTTGGTCTTGTAGACCTCTGAGAATGCAAAACGTGGACCGCAGCATGATGGGAACCTACACGAACAAATTACCTCTGGTGGCACGCTCACATGCTGAAGCACTTGCCTTGCCGATCCAGACTTTTGTTGCATCCTCAGGGGTCTCATGTCCCTCGGACTCCCAAATCACGTCTCCGGGAACGCCATCTGGATCTTCGCGACCTAGCAATACCCTCTTCCTCATCTCGATATACAGCGGGGCGGAGTACGTCAAGTTCCGCAAACGCGCTTCCTGAGGGAAAACGGGGACTACGGAACCGTCTGCTTCTGTGACAGTTGGTCGCGATAGATATATTTGCCCAAACTTTATCTCGTAGCGTCGCGTCATGTCCGATTCGTGACCAGTATGTTGATCGGCCTGGTCGAGTATGAGGTCGGCATTTTCATCCACCAGTTCCTGCATGGTGTTTTGGACGAATTCATCGAACGAGTCTAGCTGTTGCCGAACGAGACCCTTTTGCTCGAAGAAACTGGTAATGACGGTCCAACAGTCTTCCTGTGTTATCTCCTCGTACTCCTCTTCCTCGTCGTCCATCCCGTAGCTTGGGTCATCGTACGAAAAAGTGTTTTGAGAAGGATCGATATCTCCAAGAAATGCTTCAGAAAACGTCAGTAATGGGATTATGGTAATCGGTACCTTGGCTCATGGTGGAAGAATGAAGGAACTTAGGACGTTAGAAAAAAGAGCGGACTCAGGCCTTTTGGGTAATACCAGCGCACAACGCTTCTTTAAGGTGGTCTAGAGAACGTCGGCGATGGTAATGACAGTGGGAAGACAAGGTTGAGCGCGTCGTCGACGTCGACGAGCACTGCTGGTAAGCTTTGTTGATGCTTGTTGGTGCCGCGGATAATTTAAACTCCGAACCGGCGGGAAGAAACACATGACTAATCAAAATTTCCAAGTCTACAAAGGACACGCGCCCAAGAGTCTGTTCATCTTTCCAAGTGCACCACTAGCATATCCTCCCTGTGTCGACGATCATTAATACGCCCACCCCGACTGCTATGTCTGCTTACACCAAAGAGTACTGTGTGGTTGAGGTAATGGTAGAGCTCGTACAGGTCACCTCGTAGATCGTACTGCTCCACAGGTTCGCTTTTCGCCATATTCTTGTGGTAGCTGGAGAAGAATGTGCTCGGAATCCCCCCAAAAATGCGAGCAATGGCAAGACTTTGTAAAGTTTCAGACGGCGCGACTCTCGTCCACGCATGTTCCACTCACTCGGCTTCATTGTGCCCAAAATACGAAGAAGGGTCAAATACAACCGGCTGTCCGCTGACGCGATCGACCCCAGTATTCCCGCTCTACCCAGCTCAAAGTCAGGTGTGCAAGGAGCTAATTCCGACAACGTACCCAAAGGTCACCATGTAGAAGGACTGGTTCTATCCTCAATGGACGGAGTAGCCATGGTATGACTCTTCGCAATGAGCCCACCGCCAGATACAATGTTGCCAGGCACAACCTACCTCGACCTCACCTCCTCGCCCTTGGCAATCAACTCCGTGCTCCCACGTCTACCTTTGAGCTCGAGTAAGAGATCCTCGATCATGGTGCTGTAGCATTCCTCCCAGGTTTCAAACCATCCGTTCTCCTGCCTGGTTGCCCCGCAGTAAGTTGGAACGTCGAATCCGTAGCCTTTGTTACTTTTGAAGGCGTGGAGTTCGGTCGCAACTCTTTCACCCAGGAGCTCCGCGGACTTCCCTGACAAAGATTCCATGTCCTTGTACTCGGAGAGGAAGTAGGGTCTGCCGGCCGCCTTGTTTGAATTGCCATCAGCTATTCCGGACGTAAAAACCCCGGGTGCCAACCCTGGCGCAGCATCATGAATGGCTTTGAGCGACTCTGCCTCTCCGATGTACTGATCCAACTCAATATCGCTGCCGAGCTTTGCGTAGTATTTGTTCCCTGTGGAAGAAGTAACGAGGGGCAGGCTGAAAGTGAACTGTGCGTCGGGTTCTATACGCTGAAGCTGTGGAAGAAATATGCTGGCGATGTCTGCCATAATGGAGTAGAGTTACTCCGTACTAAATCTGACATGTCTGTACGGGCCTTCAAGCTTCAAGTTCCCATCGAACATGAATTCCAGCCCAGACATCCAACCCACGGAGGGACAGCTGGCAGTCGTCGCGGTATACCCATACATCCATCCTCGACATGTTCAGAAAGCTAGCCCGGCGACCTTTGTCTGCCATCTACGGGAAAAGCACCCCTCCAGCCGCCCCCGACGGGCCAATCACAGAGCAGAAGGTCGCCCCTATAGATCAGGCACTGTTAAACCTGAACAAGGCTGTCCCCGCCGTCAATGGATTCTTCCCGCTCAACGAGCCAGATGTAGGCTCGGCTTATACCAACACGGTTTGTTCGCTCTGATCAACAGCGTTATCATTGATCAAGTTGACTCGTCGGTGTCTTCTAGGACGTTTTCACACAAAACAGGGAACTTCCGCTGCTGTTCCAGCCACTCACCATCAGAAATGTCACCTTCAAGAACAGGATCTGGGTGGTACGTTTGCTCTTTCCCCTTCGCTGACGGGCAAATAACTCTCCGGAAGTCCCCCATGTGCCAATATAGCGCTG
>QFEL01003134.1:0-10717 GCA_003316195.1 Neoboletus brunneissimus
GGGATTCTGAACACAACAGTGAGCCCTATTACTTGGAAGAGGAAGAGGAAGAGGAAGAAAAAGAAGAAAAAGAAGACAAAGGAAAGGTCGAGGGTCTCAGGATGGAAGAAGAGGAATCTGAAAATGAGCCATGTCCCACATACAGTGAGTTCACTATTTTTATCATCTCTACGGAAACACTTCCAAGTTATCATAGATGAGATACAACCACACTGGAATTCCGGTCATGATGGTATGCTCTGCTTTTCCGCTGTTTGCATTATCACTCAGCAACATAATATAGATGAGATGGACACACTGATTATTCAAGATCCATGTGCACTTTTCTGTTCTACTTGTATCATCATCTATTTACTTTATAACCTCAGACTGGGGAGAAGAAAGAGTACCAGCTACCAGGGCCGAGCTTGAATCCATCAGTGCATATTTTGCACTGAAGCATCAACAGGAGAAGAATCAGCCATTATATTCTCCACGGATGTCGGAACAGCAAATCTCCTTGAATGACTCTTCCACAGCTCAAGGTTAGCTTTCTGTGCTGTTATTAACTTTGTTGTATGAATCAGTTGACAGATGAAGTCCAACCCGAGGATCTCCTCAGGACTTTAAGAAGGGATAAAGTGACTGGAGTGTCATTCCTGTCTGCCACCACTGCCATAGGTAATCCCCCCCTCTCAGCATATTTCAAAGGTACTCATAGCCTGGTATTCTGTGCTTCCACATCTTCATTGGAACATCCTACGTTTCGCTCAGAAGGACTGTCAAGCTCCAAGTCTGTTTCTCTTTCACTGAGACGTCAATGCACCACTGCCATATCTCTTCTATCTGATTTCAATGCTTGTATGTCTATTATTGGCATCTTTTTCAAAAATCATTGTGAATAGAATTCCGATTTCTCTTTCCAGGCTGTTCCAGGCATGGAGGCTTATCGGAACCATCCTCCGACAAACCAAGCCAACTTGGGCCCCCATCTCCAACATGCTCCATCCACCTCAATAGACAGAACATAACTGCAGTATCACTACTATCTGATGGTCTCAACAATGGTATGCATTTTCTAGACAATGATCTTTTCTACAGCTATAATGTGCTTTCCAGGCTGCTCCAGGCAGAGGCTTATCGGAACCATCCTCTGACAAACCAAGCCAACTTGGGCCCCCATCTCCAACATGCTCCATCCACCTAAACAGATAGAATATAACTGCGGTATCACTACTATCTGTTACGATTCTTTCCTACCTACGATTCTTTCCTACCTCTACCTTTTTCTGCCTTAACCTCATTTCTCCTTCTCATCTCTCATGTTCCCTCCTGTTCCGGTCGGCAATCCCGACACACCTATGCTTCTTGTCTCCCGTAGTTCCTTCAGTTCCGATCGGAAGTCCCGGTCGGTCACGGCCTCTTTTCATTCAAACCTTAAACTACACAGCCTAGCCCAGGTTCTTTCTAAACCCTTCCCCTCCGCCCTGGGCAGCGCCCCTTTCATCTCCGCTCTTCATTTCCGACTATTACTTCCATTCCATCCCGTTCCGTGCCCTTGCTGTAGTACCCCCGCTTGGACACCATGCGCACCTCTTCCCCTTTGCCCCATACCTGCTATATCTGACTCGGTCTGTGCGCAGTAGGGTACCCTATTTAAATGACTAGTTCACGCCCTTGTACCGTAGCTTAGCTTCCCGAATCTACCCCTTGAAGCTCATCCTTGTGCGATCCGACTTCGCCTGTCACTGGACCGGCTAGTCCCCTCGCATCCTTTGTACTCGACAATAAGGCCTTAGACCTGAGTCGACTGGGACCTCGGACCTCTGATCCTCGTCCCTCTCTGCGTCTTCACCTCGCGAGCACTTCGTACCCCGCCCTCGTGCTGCCTTCGCCCCTGAGAGCTTCTACCTTTCGGGTCTGCGGTTTCCCCCACCTAGGTCGAACCGTAACACTATCTGATGATTTCAACAACGGTATGCATTTTCTAGACAATGATTTTTTCTACAGCTATAATGTGCCCAAAGAATCATCTAGTGCCATAGGTGGACAGGATGATCCCAAGGTTGAAAACTTGCTTCACTGACAGACATCCCATGCAGATCATCAAGAGGATCCTGTGACTGACCCAACGGAGAGGGAGAGTGAAGACAAAGATGAAGAAGATGAAAGTTGTGACACTGATGAGTACCAGCCATCAGATGGCGAACCCTTCCGTCCACAAAATATTGCTATGGATGGCTCGGAGAATGGAAGTCAACATCCTGACCTGTCTGAGGGACCACATCCCATCAACGACCATTCCTCGGAACTGCCAGATGACTCGGTACACCTTCGAGCCCAATACAGTAAGATCTCTCCTGAAATCTCCATTAATAACTTTAATTAACCGTTCATGTACAGAGCATGTGATATCTGACCCTTCCATATGGGCTGTTGCGGTCCAAGAGATCGACAGTCTTGAACCAAAGAACTATGTGTCGGGAAGTATAATAAATCTCTTCCTTTTGATCTAATGGTATAGGAATATGAAGGACACCTATTGTCATTTCATGGACCTCTTCATGACATCATCCTTCCCCCTGCCAGAACCAGAAGAGATAATCCAATTCCAGTCATGTTCAGGCCTCTTTTCCAACCCACAAACCGCACCACCTTTGAAACCTGTGGTTTTTATTATTTGCAGGCATCAGCATTATTTCACTGTCTGCTTTGACTATCACTCGAATCACGCATGGGTTTTTGGTTGGAATCCTGATCCTCCCACTGCAGGTCTACATATCGATGTCAGATGGGATCAATGGAACGGTATCATGTATTGGAGGAGGGTTGCTGGCCTGTTTGGCTGGCCTATCTCTGATATTAACCCCACGGTGAATTCATACAACTTCAAACAGGTTTTTCTCTCTTTCTTTTCCTCCATCTCATGTTGCTCACTATATTCATTCGGTAATAGAATGGGGTGGATTGTGGACCGATCGCCGTCTCAATCACCCTATATCTTCTACACAATGGCCCTGAGGCCTACCTGTGATCCATTCCTGGAAACCGAATCCCATCTGTGGAATGTCCCCACTTCATTAGAAAATGTCTCTTGGAAACCGTGTCAAGAAATCTCTTCAATTGTCATCACTGGTGGCAGGTACTGAGAGACACAGAGATGGTTAGAAGAACTGTCTGATGCAGTCCTGGACATCATCCGTCATGGTGGATTAGATGAATCCAATCAGGTCACAGCCATGAAGGTGATGCTGGCTAGATCCAAAGACAGGTGCCAGGAGTGTAGCCTGCATTCCAAGGATGACAGTGAACAAGACTCCGGTGGTTCCGACGCTTCTGGCAGTTCTGATGATCGGGAAGATCCTACCCTGAGACGACTTCCGTCATACCTGAGACACTTTAAGATCATGTGCAACACTCGAAACCGTGCTTTAGGAAATCCCAGAGCTCCTAGGATAAAACCCCAGGCGATACCCCTTCCAGCTCAACCCTACGTCGCACTTCCAACAGACCATTCCTTTGATGACTACTTCGATGGTCCCATGTTGGAGGATTTGAGTTCTGCGATACACGAGAATGAACAGCGTGGAATTCCAATCCGCTCAAGCTGGGATTACTTCAAGGATTATGGCTATTGACTCCTCCCAGACTTTGCAGTTGCCTTCAATCAACAAGATCCGATCCATGTTGAAGAACATCTGCTTCCCATAGGTGAACCACAATTCAGGGACCCCTCTTCCTGTGATGAGACCGTTGTTCATCATCTATCTACCGATCGCATGGGTGAATCTCGTCAAGTTCTCGTCAGCGACGTGGACGTCATGGGAATGCATGATATGTTGATGATCGCAGGTAACAAGAATTCCGCTCGTAGCATCGACCTCTTCGTCTGGAAAGAATCCCGTCCAGGGAAATTACGTGTGTATCCGACCGGAACAAGACGCAGTCGCCATCACCACCGGTGAGGTCCGGATCACCCTCGATGTTGACAGCATCATTTGGGTCACACACAATCTCCATGTACTTGGCTCTCTCAAAGTGAACGTCCTCCCCTACTTTTCCAAGAAACCACCCATTCCGAAAAACAACCATTGTGAGGTGGAGATTCTCTGGCCACATCAGCCAGAGATCGAGGGGTTGGCGAACGCTCCGAGTGGTTCACAAAGTCAGTTCCGATAAGCAACATCCCTCACATTCATTTCGCCCAGGCTGGAGATGGATCCGGAAGTGTCAACTTTTACATCGCATTTCCCCGCATGATGCACAAGAGCCCTCACACCGGTCGTTCCGCAACCTTGATTCCCTCCGCAGTGCAGACCGTGTGGCTCACCCAGGTCTTGTTGCCTGCCATAAGGGCCACGTCTCCTCAGGAAATACAAGAGTATTCCAACTTTACCTACAACGAGTGGAAGTGGAAGGCGACCGTGAATAACCAGCTCAAGACTTCCAGGACGCTCACCCTGGATTCCACCACCATAGAAAACCTGGTGCACCACATGCGAGGCCTCATTTCTGAGAGTCGAAATCATCTGGACATGTTCGGTTCCTTCTTCTTCATTGCAGACGCCAGAGGCATCAAGCTTAACACCGTGACTGTCAGAGGGCGCTCCTTGGATCCTTTGGTCACCCTCTACCAGGAAATTCCTACCTTAGACTGGGAGCATATGATGCGTCGGGAAAACGGCCAGCTGCTTCTTGACTTGGGCATCTCTTACCATCCCGATCCAGTGGATCAGCAGCCCCTCGTCGGCTTGTGGAAACTCAACTCCATTCATGCCTCTTATTCCAAGGCAGGAATGAACAAGCCACAGGAATTCAAGACCTGTACCATGCCCAGACATGGAGGACTACAGGCAACCATGGAAAGCGGTCGCAAGAGAGCAGTTCAGCTCCCTTTTCGGTCCACATACAACCTCATCTTTGAGGCCTTCCGTAGGCCCGGTCAAGAAGAGAAGTTTTGTGCAGACTCTGAAGCTTATGCGAATACTGCAATATTTCAACAAACCTGTCAGGATTTCCTTTCCATCTATCAAGGAGCCAAGACAAAGAGCTTTGGGGTCAGGGAAGAGCTTCGAGGGAGCGGATCTGCCATCGTCCATGCCTTGCGATCAGCTTGGCGAAAGGTCCATTTCCGGTCCCATTTTCCATTTTCCATACTGGCCGCTGATCCAGAGACTCTGCATTCAAGGCTGCAGAATACTTAGACTCGGACCCGATCCTCTGGATTCCCTCCGAGGTTTACTGCAATTTCATGGTCAGGAGATTGGAAGAACTCCGATTTCTGCAGGTCCGTTTCTTCAAGGAACCGCAATCCAACTATGGAATCATGACCACCATCATCGTCCATCTGCTTCGGAACATCTCGTTCGTCGTTCCACCAAAGGATCCCCATCTCATCGAGGCCCTAAGAGACCTGTCATACGAGGGCATCATTCAGCGCTTCGGGTTATTTTTCTTGCAAGACTTGAATCCAGTCACTGGAGAGCTTCCGGTCATTGCCCAGATTGACCATGCAGAGCTAGCACTCAAGCTGACGTCACGTACGAAAAAGGTCCCCAAGTCGAGGCATCCCACCGGAACGCGTCCCACGCTATGCAACACCGAGGCCACCATGGAATATCCCCTGGGTGAATGGCCCACCTGGAATGAGCTTTCTCACTGTCTGGAAAAAGATCCTACACGCATAATACACTCTTGGGCATATATGAACTTGAGAACATGGGATGAGGATGCTTCCGATCTCTTCGTTGCTTTTACCAACATGTGGCTCGCGCTCGATCCTTCCCGACTCCGGAACAGTCATGCTACCGCAACCACTCTCGAGGAGGCCATGCAATCATGGTCTGTTTCTTATGTGGTTCAGAAAATCTTGAGCATCAGATTCTTTCCCAACTCCCATGGACTGAAAGTTAAAAAAAAGCAATGCTGGGACTTTGCAGGTCTGCTCGATGTCTTCTTTCCCCAAGTTGACACACTGCCACCGAACGCAGTTTGGGCATGCTTTTCCCAAAGGCATGGTTACCTCCACAGGTATTCTGAATATAAAACCATGCTCTCTGCAGAACAGTTTCTCAATCTGAAGACAAACCTTGCAGAGCTGCTCAGTCATGTGCAATGTCTGCCGAACAGCGCCAAGGCCACCGATTCCAGCCATGGAAGACTCTGGACAGGTTCCCATGGAACCATAGACATGCGCACCAATTCCAAATGCTATAGACTGAAGGGAATAGGTGCTGTGAAGCAGTCTGCAAAGAAGGTCATGTGCATCAACCTGCCCTCTCATCAGGTCATCACACATCTCGACGAAGCCCAAGGTATATTCACCCAGGTTTCTAAAAATTGACAGAGACGAGAGAAGAGGTCCGCTAGATCAAGAAACAAGAGGATTCCACCCCACGTGAGGGATGTAGGTCACGATCGGGTGGTTTAGAATTTCAGGACGGGACGGAACGGGTTTCAGGCTAGATCACCATTTTTCGTATGTACCACCTTCAAGTGAACTCTTGACCCTACATGAGTAGACACTGTCGTTTCCTTTTCTTCATTAAATGTACATCAGACAGGCATGTTGTCAAAAACCACAAGTTCAGAACACAGTGGAACCGGTAGTGCCATGACTGGTAGAATTGGTGTCAAAGTACCACCGACTCTGGAAGATATGCCACTTCTTCAGAGCTTCGGGGAACTCAGGTAAGAACTTCGCCCACCTCAGAGTTCGGGGGTTCCAACTCCGGAACGCCGTTTTTACTTGCGATACATTGCTACCATTTGGCTATCGTCATTACAATACTCTGGTCTTCCCTCATCTTCCCTGATAGTGCCTCCACCATATAGTATTTAAGGTCTATTTTGTTCTCCCAGCGTCTCAGTTGTTTTCGCCCACCCAAGGCAGCTGCTCAGTTCCGATACACATGGCTTCAGAACTTCCTTGCGGTACTCCGGAACTTCACACCATAGAGTTCGGCCCATTCCTAAGATGGGCGAGAACGACTGAGAATTCACCTAATAGTACCAGAGTAAAACCAAGCTATGATACAGATATGTTAGCTTTTAGCAGTAAGTAGCAATTAAGATTGAACTCATCTCAGTTACTGCCTGAGATGGGCTAGAAAGGCATGGGTGTTTGGGAGCAAGGTAAAGGGTCTAAATAGTGTATGGAAAGGCACGCTGGTACCTCTAAAAATGTCAGGAAAGGATAAATGAAAGTATAGTAATAACTGTACAAAGGGTTGCTGAGCCAGAGTCATATCATAAAACGGGACGGCGCTCCCGAGCGACTGCCATCTACCAGGACCTCCAAATGATCGGGCGACCAGAATTCTTTCCAAAATCTGTGGCATTTAGTCACATGTAAATTCATTGCAATGATATTTGATCGTCAATTCTGTGCTCTGAGTCCGGGATGTCATTGCTCCCAGCCCGGGGCATTTATCCGGAAGTGGTTCGGATGTTGGCTCTGTCTCAGGAGCTCGGAACCACCAAAAGCACTTTTGATGTATGTTATATCACTCATAATTTCAGCCTCTGTTCTTCATATACACATAAATTATATCTTTCATTTCTGGTAAAAGTGTTCTTTTAGGTCCATTGACACATTACAGATAACGATATGAGCATACATAGCATATATACCTTTCCTTTCTTATATATACTTCGGTCCCTTCTGCACACCTTGGGCAGCAGCCAAGGTGAGGTCTCTTGCACTTCACACTATTTTTCTTGTAACTAATGTGCTATGACCTCATGCAAATCCTGCCTTCTAGCCCTCTTCTAGATTCTGTCATCAAGCGTTAGCACTTTGCGGCGGTCGAAACCTTCTTCCGATGCAGAGAGTCGATGTTTCTCAATTTACAAAATAGAAGTGCAGCCGAATACTTCATTTCTCACACACATCCGATCTTGTCTCCATACCATCAACCATGGCACCAAAGAGTATGTCATGTTTCACTCCTTTGTCTTTGCATTTTCATCTTCATTCCTATGATCCTTGCTGTAGAAACCACCGTTTCCATGATTCCATGCGATGAAATCTTAGGTATGCTTCTTTGCCTCCCCGCCTTGAAGTATCGTGCTTATGTTTCGAAAGACCTCCCGGGGGTGGGTCATCTTCATATAAATAGCAGGCAAAACATGATTCCCTCGTCCGAGATTCCTCGTCTTTGCTGATCCCACCCATCCAGCATTCTGGTACATCATGAAGAAAATGCCGATGACTTGAATTCAGATTCGGATTCGGAAAACAAAAACGCCCATCATGCCATGTGGAAGGCCAAAGTGGTCGGCATATACAAGACATCCACTTCCAAAATAAAAACCAATGTTTGTGCCTAGAACACACTTCCTGCCTCCCTTCCTGAATGCAATCCACTTTGCAGTATAAGATAGAGGTGGTTTGGTTTTACACGATATCCAACGTCCTGGATGAGCTCGCTGAAAAGAGAGGTGACTCCAAGTCAACAAAAGCCAAGAAAAAACAACTGAGAGAAAAAATGTGAGCTCCTCTCGTTGACCTGCTTCTTGCTCGAAATGAAATCAGATCCACCAGCGATCCCGAACACTACCATTCTCATGAACTTGTCTTGTCATCTCACAAGCAAGCCATTGACTCCGGATGCATCATGGGTAAGCTTTCATTTCACAAGATGTCCGAAGGAATCAGTTTCGACCCAAATTCAAATTCAAATCCTCTAGGTGTCATAGATGTTCTTTACTTCAGGCAGGAATGTCCAAGACCACATGTGCTTGGTGGCTGCTATTTCTATCGGTATGCTGAACCCACTTCATGTCTTTCAAGCTAGATTCTGAACCTCTGACTCATCCGATTTCAAAGGGCTACTTATAATACAAGTCTCGTGGAGTTTACTGTCAGGATCATGTTTGAATATCGATGTCCCATCGTTGTCTCACTGTTTTCTCATAGCAACCTAATCCCACCTGTTTTTGTGGACAGCCCTACATTCCCCATCAGCACATGCAAGCCTTGTGCTATGCATGCAGGACGTGGTTTCATGAAGGGTGCTTGACTCGGGTTCGTGGGCCGGAATGTCTCAAGAAAATACGGGAAAGATGGGTCGTCGGTTCCCCTGCTGCAAGCCTTGTCAACTCTGCCATGGGCAGCATGAGACGTGGTCACCCATACAGGGTGGAGGGTGATTATTCCAGAGTCTATCAGGCTCAGTCTATATTAAGCACTTTTATGAAGGGAGACGGAAAGAGATATCACTTTTGGATCCAGAAACATGGGCCTGATCCCGCAGAGCCAGTTTCAGATCCAGATCCAGATCCAGCACATGGATGGTTTTTGTGCCCTAAATATAACCATGTGATATAACTATGCTGTTTCACCCTAGTAGATCACACTGCACATCGGCAAGGAGGGCAACTATGATGCCGCCACGGAATATCAGATGTCTTCCGTGTGTGACTTGTCTTTAACGTCATGGTGTACATGGTTTTATATATTGTACTTATTTTAAATACAAAAATAAAACCGTCAATAGTTAACCTTGGGCCCCATGCATTTCCAACCCCAGGTCCTCCGAGTTCCACTATCGGAACGCGTTCCGGAGTTAATTCCGATATTTTCCCCCGCTCTTCCAGCACTCGGAAGCCCCAGAAGAACATCCCACATGCATTATCACTCGATCCTATTTCCATCTTTCCCTTTTTATAAATAAATTCTAGTCTTGACCGTTATCATAATCCTTCCATTAGGTTCTTTCCGGTCCATTGCCACATGACGGGCGACGTGATACGTGCATACCTCCATCCGTAGTATATATACCTTCCCTTTCATACATCGGTCATTTCCTCCCATATTAAGCAGCATATGAGGTGATTTATTTGCACTTGACGGTATCTTAGTGGCTGATGTACTGTAGCCTTGGGAGACCCCTTTCCTACCGTACATTCCATTAATAATAACCGGAACCGGAATTGCCACACGGCGTTCAGGTATTTCTACTGACGACCAGTACACACTCCCTCAAGAAATGAATATGTAAATCCAACTCCTCATTATCTCTTCCCAATGCCTGTACTCTTCTCAGGTGAAACTCGACTACATTGAAACCTTGTCTGTGCTTCACCATGTGTATGGCCATCTTGAGCAAATTCAGGGCTTTCATAAGCTCTGAATTGCCTCCAACGATACCATAGATATGATTCATGTGAAAATCAAGCAGTTGATTGCATGAATTCATGAGGCAGTCCCCCAGAACAGGATCAGGGTTGACTGAGCTTTGGATGGCATCCTTGACGAGCTAAAAGGATTAGATTAATTTCAGTGGAGGAACACTGCCGTCATACTTGAGGAGACTCTACCTTGTTGAAATCGGAAAGAGATGACCGCCTTTTGACCTCTTCCTTTTCCTCTTTCAACACGTCTAGGATGGCAGCAGCCACGATCTGACAGTCAGCTTGGATCCATAAATCGAATTTCGATTCCCATTTATTTCGTTGTTTGAAGTCAAGATTGAGATAGATGACCGATGGAGAAGGATTAGAAGGCGATCTGTTTTTCTGAACATGTTCGGTGAACTCCCGAATGATTCGTTGAGTTCCTATGACATGCATGCCTGTTCCTACCACGAGCAAGAGATCTATCGGCCGAACTCCAGAGAGATCTTTCATCTGAAATTCAGAGATGATTTCGGAATCGGGATGTTCTAGATCATATAATACCACGTCCGGAACCATGGTCGGAACCGAGCGCACCCGCTTCCCTGCCTCCTTCCTC
>QFEL01003137.1:0-18654 GCA_003316195.1 Neoboletus brunneissimus
GTCGAGGCATCACCGTTCACAACAATCTGTTTCCCAAACAGATTCATCGCTGAAACCGAAGGCGAACTCGATGCTGAGTTTCCGAAGGTAGACGTCGTTCCAAACGGTGAAGGTTTGACAGGCTCATCTGAACCAGCTGCGCGGCCAAAGGCTGACACTGGCGCAGTTGACTTCTTCGATTCGTCTGCAGCTGGAAGTGTGGACACGGAAGCACCATCTGTTGCAACTGGCGGTGTCTGACCGAATTTGAAAGTCGGTTTGGGTTGGGATGCGGTGCCTGGCGCCAGATTGAAACCAGGTGCGGACGTCGATGTCGCAGACAGTTGCCCAAATGAAAACTTGGGTGCCGATGATGTAGATGATGTTGGAAGTATGGCAGTGGTTGAGAATGATTGTGATGATGATGCACCCGAAAATGAGAAAAGGGGAGCCGTTGGCTTCGAACTTTCAGACGTGGTAGCGGAAGTCGAGACGGGAGAAGGAACTAATGCCTCCGACTTAGCAGCGGTAGGTGTGGAAGAAAAAGTCATGGCTGAAGGGGAAGAACTCGAAATAGGGCCAAAAATAGGCACTTGGGATCTGCTTGCAGGGGGGGCAACGACAGCGGGGGATGGGGTGGGGGAAGAGGCGTCTGGCTTTGCGAGAGGGGACGGGCCTGATTTAGAGACACTTTCACTCAAGGGAAGTTGATGCTGGGTCGTTGCGCCTAGAACGGAGGGCGAAGGGGTAGATGAGGGTGGTATGCCTGCACCAGACCCCTTCCCGAGGAAATTTGGCGTGGTGGATGACGAAGCAATTGTAGAAGTGGATGAGGGTACTTGCGGTGGCTTCGCGAACGAAAATGGAGAAAGAGAGATCATAGAAGGGACTGTAGTAGGGACAGTCGAAGCACTGGGAAAGAGTGTAGGTGGTGTGGCCACGGGAATAGAAATGGAAGGCAATGAGAAACCAGGAGTAGTAGAGGAAGCAGCGGCAGCAGTTCCTTTGACAGAATCACTAGTGCTGGGAGGGGTCGCAAAGGAGAAGGTCGAAGTGTTCGACCTGCTTGGCGGGGTACTATCATCCGACTTCCCTTCTGCAGCTACAGCGAGCACAGGGGTAAGTGTGATCGCAGGAACGGACAACGGCTTAGCGCCAAGTTCAACGGCAGTTACGCTCGTTGATATTTCGGCTGGATTCTGGGGCGGTCCCCGAGCCTTCTTTTGCTCCTCGATTTTCGCCCGTATTCTGGCCATTGCCTCTGCCTCTCGATCTTGTTTCTCCCATTTCGAGAAACCGCGGAAACCAGGACGTGTTGGGCTATCAGTAACACCTGGGAGTATAGGAGAAACAATGGTACTGGACGAGGCCACACGACGGCCGAAGGTAGGCTGCAATTGCCACTGCTCGAAGGGGTTAATACGAGTCGAAGCGCCTCCAAGCGTGAATTGACGGAAGGGACGGCGAGCGGGACTGCCTTTGACCGAGTCCCACAAGAGATTCTTGCCGTTCTTCATAGGAGAATCGAGAATACCGGAAGTCTTGGATCCACTCGACTCGCTTGGTGCTTCTTGCGAAGCCGGCTCGCGTCTCCCCTCTGCTTGTTTGTACTGTTCTTCTGTCATCCATGTCTCTACGTAGATATCTAGTGCAGCTGATCGATCTGGGTGTTGGGAATCCTGGGGCTAAATAGTTGGGCGTGTAAAGGAGGTGTGGAACTCCAACTTGGGTAAACTTACCATATGGTATTTATTCCTGGCCTTCTTAACCAAAGTGAGGCGCAACCGCTCGCCCTTGTCGCCGACCTTGTACTGAATGCCATCAGCCTCCCACTCATCACCAGCCCTGCGGCCATCGCAGAGGGGGTCCTTGGATATGCGTGAATCTTCCATCGATATCTCGTTGACCTCGTCAGACGCCACTTTCTTGTCCCTTCTCTTTTTGGGGCTGCGCTGGGCACGTCTTCGAGAAATCTCGGAGCCACCTCCCTCGCCATCACTCTCAGGAGATTCAGCTCCACGGTCGCGTTTCTGCCCTCGTACAGGTGATTCTGTCCTCCTCCGCAAAATTGTTCGACGCTTGCGATAATGCGATGCCCTCCCATTCCGAATGTCCCCTTCATCATCACCTCCAAAGGTTGATCCTGCTTCCGCCCGATCACGTTTCTTGCCACGCGTCACAGCCTTGAGTTCTGTTAATTCATCTTCGTCAACGCCTTCCATTGTTTCATCAACGGGCTCGTGGTCTTCATCGTGAAGGTCATTAACGTGTTTGGATCTCTCTTGACCATTCATATGCACATAATTATCCTCGGGTTGTCGGTTCAGAGATTCCTTGGACGCTCGTCGAGGCGGCATCTCAGCATACTGAGCGTACCAGTCCGCTTGTTCATCTCCGTCTATGAGTTCGTCGCCATCTATGCGAGACTTTTTTATGATCTCATGTTCGATGTCGCTCTCATCCTCGAAGGAACGTTTTCTGGACTCTTCGTGATCATCGAGATTTATGACGAGGTCCTTTCTGCTGGCACGACGGACAGGAGGCCGTTCGACAGGTAGTGTTTCTGGAACGGCCGCTCGATGTCGTGGATTGGGATTGTAGCGATCGGCGAAATCGAGGGAATGGACGTCTGGGCGCTTGTTATCGTACAGGGAGGCGTGCTTTTCGGGAAGTTGATAATCATGAAGTTGTACAGCTACACGCGGTGCAAGCGCGATGCGTGAAGAACCGTGAAGAAACAATGAGATGAAGCACGTTCATCCTAAGACGTCTTGATTGACTCACTGGTTTCGGGAACCCGTCTCCTCAGGCCACGCGCGTCTTTCTGTGCATTGGTTCGCTGATCAACAGCCGGTAAATTATGGTCCGACACATAATTGGTCGTCTTCTTCCGGTCTTGAGCCTCGCGTTCAAGGTGCGCACGCTTGGCTGCGGCATATGCTACAGCAAAAGGACGACAGTCTGAGTCGGGGATTCCGTGCTTTCTACGCATCGCTCTGGAAAAATTGTCAATAATGTGTAAATACATCGGGACGTGAGACATACTTTCTGTACCTCAGCTCGCGATGTTTCTTGAGATGTTCGAGACCGCGTGCACATACGATCCACACCAACAAACCGAGTCCCAAGAGTGTAAACGACTTGAAGACAAAATGATACTGAGAGAATATGGCGAATAAGCCGGTTTCCGGTTTTTGCAAGATGGGGCCGCCAAGGATGTCAGCACGCTCGTCGCGCAGAGCCATCTTGGAGAGGTGTCGGTTTGGCTGGAGCTTGGATGTGGTCAAGAGCATAGGCAGACCCTGTCGGCACGGCCCGCGACGGGAAGTGAAATATTCAATCGGAGCTCTGTGCGTATATCGGCCAAGGCTTGACCGTTTGTTTTCTCCCATTGTCGACGCCTTTGTAGGATGATAGCGACAGTATCATGAGCTATTGCAGTCGCCGTCATGCTGTGGACGCCCCTTTGAAGTTGAATCTGCCTCCACTCGCCTTTGCCTAGGGACACAGCTCACAATGCTTTCGTTTCTTACGGGTGGGGTGGCAGAAGGAAATTGCATGGTCCACGCTCGAATGTTTATCTGTACACCGAACAGTCTTGCATGCATGAGCATTCGAGTACTAAACCACGCAGACAGTGTATACGAAGTAGCTAGTGCAGCTATTGTTGGTTGGGATTCTGGGCTTGAGCGCGCCTCTCAGACATGTATATATCAAGTTACCTGTGGGAACCTGCCAGTTTTTACACGACCACATCATCCAACATCCGCCGAAGAGCTTGTTCCCATCTCTTCTTCTCTGCCTTCCTCACTTGCCTCTACCTCGCAAACATGTCCAAGGTTGTCTCGTACTCTGAGCTCCAATCAAACAACACCAAGCAAAATCTCTGGGTCGCCATCCATGACAAGGGTGTGTAGACACGTCCAATGGTTTATGCGAACCGAAATTTGACGCCTCCATCAAACAGTGTACAACGTAACGAAGTTCATTGACGAGGTATCCTTCTCCCATATAGACGACGTATAGCCGTAGTACTTACAAATCTGACGCTAGCACCCCGGTGGTGACGAGGTAATTATCAGCGAGGGAGGTGCGTATTCCAAGCTTCGATGACCAGGGTCGTCCTTGAACATCATCACAGGCAAAGATGCAACCGAGGCTTTTGAGGATGTCGGTCACTCTGACGAAGCTCGTGCGCTTCTTCCCGGTCTCTTGGTGGGTGAGCTTGAGCAAGGCGGCGTAAGTACCGAGTGCTATCATAGCCAAGAGTCCCCAGCTGAACCTTGAGATATCCTCAGGCTCCATCCAAGGCGAAAAAAGCTTTGTCAAACCCTGTTGTCCACAGTGCTGTCGAGAAGGGCTCGAAGTGAGTTGACGTGTCATCAATTCCACATCCGCCCCACTAACGTTTTCAGCCTGATGTATTTCATCCCTCTCACTCTGCTGGGTGCTTACTTTGCCTGGCGTTTTTACGCATGAGGTGGACGTTACTATCGTCGAACGCAGACATGGACCTGGTATCGGCTATTCCATATTTCTGCTACCAGTACCTGCGTTCTTTACTGTGGTAGATTGGTACTTGATATAAATTCTTTTCCTAAACTCAGAACTTGACAGACGTGTTGTGACACCCAGTCCCAACTTTGAAACAAACTCGTGAGAAACATCGTCTCTGATCGGAACACTAGCACCTTTGCTGATTCTGTATGAATGCAGTACACGTGGAAACGAACAAAGGGTCTTATAATACAATACGCATGAGGATACAAGAGCATTCAGTTGACCCGCGCAGCCACCTCACACGCTCGGAATCTTTCGTGGTTCCTTTTCGAGTCGTTCATCCTCGAGCTGAGGAATGTTCATTGTTAGACATTGACGTAACTATGGATTGACCAACGAACCGCATACTGCCAATAAAGATCTCCGTGCTACGCAGATCCCTCAAGTAAGTTATGACCTGTTTCAACTAGCTGGGGTCTCACCTTTCTCATTTCTATCGCTTTGGCGCGTTGAGCATGAGTAAGTGCGGCCGCAGCGATTACGACACCGATAGTGAGTCCTTGGGCCCACAGGCGAACTTGCACGATCTAACCCGAACAAGAAAGCTATTAATGACACATATCGCAGACATCACTGTCCGCCTTTAAAGCTTTACCTTCTGTGGCATCGTTAACAAACTACAGTCCCATGATAGAAGGCGAGTGAATCCGTCAGTACCTGGTAGCTGGCCAAGCTCAAAGACGCACGGGTCACGCATGATAACGCTTCCGGCGACTGCCATCGTGGTCGCCCAGCTCCCCATGATAACACTCAATTGGTGTTTCGCTGCCCACTCCGCCACCTTGTCCTTTCGGCTCAAAGTGGCCCACCTCTCACGTTCTTCGTGTCCCCGTATTTCGAGTTGACTTTTCCCGAGTTCGGTCCTATGTCCGCAAGTTACCTTTAAGCTATCATCGCCAGAGGGACGATTTGGGCGCACCAATGCCGACGGTCAAATTCCAGATTTCTTCTCTCGGCCTGGATGGTGACGACGGGTGCAACGATGATGATACCACCGAGCAACTTGATTGGGAAAGGGAGAGAGCGATAGTGGCTCGATCGCCTGTTTAGGAGGTAGAAGGCAGGAAGGGCGATTCCGGTCCCTGTCAGCCCTCCTTCGAGTGCTCCGCGAATGGTCACTGCACGGTGCTGCCTTAGCTCGTCACCGGATACGCTAACCTGCGAAGCGCTGTGAGCATGGGTTACAAGCGACGAGGGACGGCACTATCTACACACCTTCATGACTGGGCATTCCGAGCAATGTACAAATGATGCAATCTTTCCAGACGGTGCCGACTTCCGAGCCGAAGCGGTGGTCAGACAAAAAAAATGGTCATGTTGACAACAGCTTACATGTGCTCATAACTACATCTTAAATTATGTACCGAGCGAGTATCGACATAACTTCACTCCTAATGATATAGCACTCCACGACGGACATTCTGCATAAGCAGACAAACCAAACCTAACACTCCGCTCAGAAATGATCCACTGTGAACGTCCACTTCCCTTCCTTCGCATCGAAGCTCTCGAAATGAGTCTCCTTCATCGATTTGAGCCGTTTCAGATGTTTGACCGCTGCAGGTGCCTGCTCATCCTTGATAGGCTCTCTTGTCGCTTTATCTGTAGCCCAGCACCGTAGCAGTATGATCCTGGCTTTGACATTCAAGCCTGTCCCAGGCGCAGGCTTATCTGCCTCATCACCGTCGGGATACACGCTGCACTCCTTGTCGTCGAATCGCACGAGCTCACCCAGGAGCGCACCAAGTTTAGGAAGGCCTGTGAGGTCGACGGGTTCGAGGAAGTGAATCTCTCCGTATCCAACACGACCCACAACCAAATCCTTGAAAGACGTCAACTCTTCATAGCCGTACGTCTTCAGTTTGGCCAGGTCAGGTTTCACCCAATAATCGCCATGTTGAAGAGGTGGAGGGGTGGAAGTAGCTTCGGTACCGTTTGCGGCCTTGCTCATCGGCAACGGCTGCCCAAGAGTGAGCGAACTATGTGCTGTAAATCGACCTGGTATGTTGCGGGGCGGCAGCTGAACAGGCTGGGTAGGCTTCTCTGGAGGTTGAGTGGTAGCCTCTTTCTCTCTTGCTACGTCCTTTTCCCTCGCAGCTTGACCGAGGGCAGGGCTGAAAGTCACCTTTGCCGGGCTGCCGCGCAAGCCCGGGGACCCAGCTCTGCTGAACAAGTCTGATGCTTCAACTTTCTTATCCAGTACCAGCTTCTTCACGCTTTGCCTTCCTCCGCTACCCAATGCTGGACTCGCGCTGCGTCCTAAGACGCTCTCTGGGGCTTTTGCGCGACTCGGGTAAAGAGGGCCTGCGTTCCCGTTGCTAAGAGACAGATTCTGTCCAGGAACAAGCACAGAAGATGATGCTGACGCCCCGAAACCTCGAAGTTTCGAACTAGCCGGGGTGTAGTTGATTGGGAGGCGCGGTATAGGTGAGCGGGCAGGAGCATCCACGAAAAAACCTGGTTTCTTCTTTTGTTGTTGATCGATGGGAACAGCACGGGGACCAGGCGGAAGCATCGAAAAGATGGGCAAGTTGCTGGATATAGGTTCCGCTATGGAGGCGGTGAGCGTGCCTGGTCCGCCTGATGCAGCCGTTGACGAGCCTAGGGCATTGGCACCAAATAATGAGGTACCCAGGCCGCCCGCAGAAGGTGTGGTACTGATTGTGGGGGCAACAGGTTTTTGTTGGCCAAAAAACGAACCTCCGAAGGCGCCAGTACCAGTGCCTGTAGTTGACTGGGCCATCGTTTGTTGACCTGATGGTTGCCCGAACAAGGTGGGCTGAGTGACCGTCCCAGGCGCCGTGCTAGGCTGACCGAAGGTGCCACCACCGAAGAGACCCGTACCAGCTGTTGAAGGTTTTGGCGCACCAAAGAGGCTCGTCTGTCCAGGCTGCTGCGTTTGGGTTGCTTGCGTACCGCCGAACAAACCACCACTAGTCCCGCTACCAAACAAACCACCCGACGGTTGCGCAGTGGTGCTACCGAACACTGTCAAAACAACATCAACTGAGAGTACGGGCAACGTTGTCTAACACTCACAACTACCTGTTTGCTGTGCAGGCTGTTGCTGCTGAGGCTGAGTATGTTGCGACTGACCAAAAAGGCTGGTAGCTGTACTTGGGATTGTTCCGAAGAGACCTGTTGTAGATTGCATTGGCTGAGCCTGTTGCTGACCGCCGAATAGGCCAGTACCAAAACTGGTGGTTGTTCCGGCTGGCTGACTAGGCTGACCGAATATCGAAGGCTTTGTAGCACTAGTTGCACCTGAAAACTAACATCAGTGAACGGTCTCTTGGTTCAAGCGAACTGATCGCACCGAATGGAGTTGAAGTCGGCTGTTGCTGAGGCTGGCCGAAGATACCCGTACCAGTGGGAGGCTGAGCTGCGGGTTGGCCAAAAGCACTTGTAGTGCCCGTACCGCCGAATGCATTTCCGCCTGCTGTGGAGAAACTCAGATGGAAAGTTAGACGATTTAACCATGCACCTACTTGGTTGACCAAAGGTACTTGCAAACCCTGTAGCAGGCTTTGGTTGGCCGAATGCACCTGTACCACCGAAAATACTAGTACCGGTGCCTGCAGCCGGTTGTTGCTGTTGTTGCTGACCAAAGGCACCAAATGCAGAGGTTTGTTGCTGTTGAGGCTGCGCGAACGCAGAACCTGCGCCAAAGGCCGTGCCGGTACTTGCGCCCGCGGCAGGTGGTTGTTGCCCAAAGGCTCCAAATCCGCCCGTAGTAGGTTGGGTCGTGGTAGTTCCGAATCCGCCAGTAGTAGCACCCCCAAATATCGAACTAGTCGCGGGCTGTTGGGTCGTGTTTGGTGCCCCGAAAAGACTAGTTGTCTGTGTGGTAGGAGCCCCAAATGACGTTTGGCCAAATGCACCAGCTGTCTTGCGATTTTGTTGATAGTCTTGCAAGCGTAATTCCTAATTCGCAACACTCAACGACTGCGGCATAGAAGTAAAATATCGATTTGGGTTAACCTACCTCTAAAGATGTACCCCTATAGGCTGGCGTAGCTGTAATGGTTTGGTACTGGAGGATGGTACTTGGGTTTGAAGGATCCTTTTCGCTGAAGACAGAATAAGCTGGTGTAGACGTGCCTGTCGTCACAGGTTGTGGATTAGTATCTCCACTTGCTATTGGGAGGTATAAGCCGGGATAAGATCTCATAGATGTGATACAGCGTACTTGCAGAAGTGGCACCAAAAGTCGTTGCAGGCTTCGGCTGCCCAAAAAGCGAACTACCAGCACCAAAGGCACTCCCCGTACTTGGAGCGGTGGATCCGAAAACATTGGTCCCCGACGTTCCAGTAGTAGTAGCCCCGCCAAATGTACTCCCGCCCCCACCGAACGCAGAAGTACCTCCACCGAACGCACCAAATCCAGTGGTTGGTTTAGGTGCGCCGAACGCAGAAGTACCGGTGGAGGTAGTGGTATTTTGACCAAATGCACCTAACAGTTGGATGTTGCGTGAGAATCAGAATCGCACAAGATATACGGAAAAGCGAACAAACCAAAGGTAGAAGTTCCAGTGTTACTTGTTCCAAGGTTTCCAAACATTGGGTTTGCTGCTGGCTGTTGTTGCTGGCCAAATGCGTTGGTTGAACCAAAAGCTGTACTCGGTGGTTTAAAGGTGTGAAAAGAACAAGGTTGTAAATGACTTGTCTTACCCCCGCTTCCGAAAGCGCTTGGTTGACCAAAAGCGGAACCTTGGTTCTGCTGTTGGTTCTGCTGAGGATTAGCCCAGGAAGACTGCACAGTGTTCGATCCAAACATTGCGATGAAACAAGATACAATATGGGCCGCTCGTCGTCGTTGGCGTCCCCAAAGGCTGCGCGCAAGCGACCTGGGTGCGGGGGTTAAATTATTCAAACGCCGATGACACGCGTATTTGGTATGTAGTTCCCGCGACTATTTTGCATCGAAATTTGAGTTGGCCTCACGCAGCGACAGCGAGCAGACGGTGGTAAACGTCGCAATGTCAGGCAAGGCGGACGGGCAGAAACGAAAACCGACGTTTAACACGATCGAGCGCGAGGAATCCTTCAAAAAGCCACCAAGAAGTTCGTCCACGTACCCAAATCTCAATGAATTTGTCGCACCCCATGTCGAATCTTTCAATGCTCTCTTCGACGACTCTGGGCTACCCAAGGGTGATGGTGACGGGAAGGGGTTACTATCCATCGGCCTTAAGGATGTAGGGGAACGTGTTGTATTTGATGGGACCGGACAAACTGGCACAGAAAGCGGTCAGGCAGGGTGGGGTAACCGCCTGAGCAGTGAGTGAATTATATCCACGTAGAGATCCACTTCATGATTTGCGATGTCACCAGTTTGGATCGAGGAGGTGTCAATTGCGCATCCCAGAGTCCCAGATCGTGATACTTGGAGTACGGAACGGAGAGTTTACCCTTCCGAGGTATCTGCCACCTCTTTGTGTCTTAGGTTAATTTCTGATTTAGATTACCACGCCAGGCCCGTGAACGGCTCACGTCCTATAGAGGTCGCATGCAGGCCAAGGTCTGCTGGACAATAAACGGGGATACACATTCGGATGACTGTGTTATGCGAGATTGTGGCCTCGTCCCAATCATGGTCCGAGTAAGAATCACTTTCTTCATCCCCGCTTACCAGTTATCTGACTTGTCTCAGTCGATTCGATGCAACTTGCGTGGTCTTCCGTCCTCGGAACTTGTTCGGCGGCATGAAGAGTCGGAAGAATTTGGTGGCTACTTCATCATCAACGGGAACGAGAGGCTCATCCGATACCTTATTGTTCCCCGTCGCAACCATGTCGTATCCCTCCTCCGCTCCTCCTTTACTAATCGTGGTCCGTCTTACACCCACTACGCCGTCCAAATTCGTTGCGCCAGACCTGACCAGTCTAGTGTCACCAATACCCTTCACTACCTCTCCAACGGGAGTGCTATGCTCCGCTTCAGCTGGCGAAAACAGGAATACGTCATCCCCATCATGTTGATTCTCAAAGCACTCATCGGTGCTTCCGATCGAGAGATATTTGAACACGTCACGATGCAAGACTACGAGAACACCTTCTTGACCGATCGCGTGGAGTTGCTTCTGCGTAGCTTCAAAATGTACAGCCTATATACAGGGGATCAGTGTCTAGAATATTTGGGTGATAAATTCCGTGTTGTATTGGGCATGCCAGAGGACTGGAACAACCGAATACTCGGTGCGTGGTTGATCCGAAAGATGGTTTTAGTCCATCTTGAAGAACCCCGTGACAAATTCCGGATGCTGATGTGAGTTTCTTCATATTGATGCTGATGACCGCTGACCTCGGGCTCAGCTACATGCTGCGCAAGCTGTATGCATTGGTGTCTGGATCATGTTCTCCAGACAATCCAGATTCGCCACAACACCAAGAGGTCCTCCTCCCGGGATACTTGTATGGCATGATCATTAAAGAACGCATCGAGGAGGTTCTCAATCAAGTTCGTAATCAGATCGCCACAGATGTCCGAAGAGCCGAACCTCCACCCGACTTCTTGGATAGTGGGTTCCTACTTAACTCTCTGTTGTCCGAAATTCACGGTTGGTGCAGAGCGGTACATCACGAAAGTTATTCAGAAGGTCAATTGGGACATAGGCTCAAGAATGTCCAATTTCCTGGCGACTGGAAACTTGATTTCTCCCTCGGGTCTCGACTTGCAACAAGCCTCAGGCTTCACTATTGTCGCAGAAAAACTCAACTGGTCACGCTATATTAGCCATTTTAGATGCATACACCGTGGTGCATTTTTTGCAGAACTCAAAACGACTACTGTGCGAAAGCTTCTCCCAGAAGCATGGGGTGAGCATATACATCTCAGCACGTCTGTACGCGGCCAGACAATCATCTTGACTAGGCTTTCTCTGTCCCGTTCACACACCTGACGGTTCCCCATGCGGTCTCCTGAACCACCTCTCCCGAACCTGTCGCATTGTTACTACCCCTCTCGCTGTCACTCACATTCCTGGGCTCCTCGCCGCTCATGGCATGACTCAACCTTTCTCGTCCTCGGTGGACGGTCGCAAAAACCTCTGTGTTCAGCTCGATGGCCGCGTTATCGGCTGGGCTCGGCTGGCTATCGCAAAACAACTCGCAGATAGCCTGAGGACATGGAAGACAGAGGGGACTCACAGGGTCCCACTCGATCTTGAAATTGGCTTCGTCCCAGAGTCGAAAGGTGGACAGTATCCTGGTTTGTTTTTGTTTTCTTCAAGGGCGCGCATGATGAGGCCCGTGAAGTTCCTGGTCAATGGAAAAGACGATCAAGTTGGATCTTTCGAGCAGGTATATATGAATATTGCGGTGAAGCCGAATGAGGTCGAGCCTGGTGTTACGACGCACGTGGAACATGCACCGACGAATTTCCTTTCTATCCTCGCGAACTTGACGCCCTTTTCCGACTTTAACCAAGTAAGTTGAGCACATATAATCAACCCGCGCATTCACCGACAAAGTGCCATAGAGTCCTCGTAACATCTATCAATGTCAGGTACGTGCTGTCTACAAGATGTTGCGGGGTGACTCTGACCGTCGGGATTTAGATGGCTAAACAAACAATGGGGACTCCATCTACCGCTCTCCAGCACCGAACGGACAACAAACTTTACCGTCTCCAAACAGGTCAAACGCCCATCGTTCGGCCCCATCTACACGATAAGTATGCCATGGACGCCTTCCCGAACGGCACCAACGCCATCGTTGCAGTGATTTCATACACGGGTTATGACATGGAAGACGCCATGATCCTCAACAAATCTGCTCACGAACGCGGCTTCGCCTATGGAGCCGTCTACAAGTCACAGATTATCAACCTCAAAGACATGCATAGTGCATCCAAGTCGAATTCTACCGCTACGCTTCATTTTGGTCTCGGTCATGACATCAGGACGGAAGAAGGCGATCGGCAACACACGTGTGTGCAATTTTTGGACAGGGATGGGTTGCCTTATGTCGGTACCAAATTGGATGCAGGAGATCCGATTGCGGCGTACGTGGATGACACAACCGGCCGCACCAGGTTCGTGAAGTACAAGGGCGATGAGCAGTGCGTCGTAGACCAAGTCCGGTTACTCGGTACGCAAACCATTCTAGTTAATCCATACCCCTCTACACAGCACTGACGTGTAGCAAAGGTTCTGACACAGGCGACACTGAGCTCCAAAAGGTACACCTCACACTTCGCATCACGCGCTCGCCAGTGATTGGAGACAAGTTCTCCTCCCGTCACGGTCAAAAAGGTGTCTGTTCACAAAAATGGCCAACAATCGATATGCCCTTCACGGAAAGCGGGCTGCAACCCGATGTGATCATCAACCCACACGCTTTTCCGAGTCGAATGACGATCGGAATGTTGGTCGAGAGTTTGGCTGGAAAAGCCGGTGCTATGCACGGCCTAGCCCAAGATGCAACACCATTCGAGTTCGGGCTTTTTTTTACCAATATCCTACCCAGACTCACGCTGACCTGATTCGACGTAGGTTCTCGGAAGAAGACCGGGCGATCGATTACTTCGGCGAGCAACTCCTCGCAGCAGGATACAATTATTATGGCAACGAACCCATGTATTCTGGTATCACCGGCGAGGAATTCGTAGCGGACATCTACATTGGCGTCGTGTATTACCAACGTCTCCGTCACATGGTTCTCGACAAGTTCCAAGTACGAACGACAGGCCCCGTCGACGCCCTCACGCGTCAGCCCGTCAAGGTACGATTCCCCTTTACATCCTGGGCTTGCATGGACTGACAACGGGCACCATGGGCTGAATAGGGTCGTAAACGTGCAGGGGGTATTCGTTTCGGAGAGATGGAGCGCGATGCGCTGATCGCACACGGCACCTCGTTCCTCTTACAAGACCGTCTCATGAACTGTTCCGACTACTCTACTGCATGGGTGTGTCGGACATGCGGTAGCATCATCTCGCTGGGCTACGACGACATCAGTCTTGGAGAGATATCAACGACTGACGCTATGAAAGCAGCAGGTCCCAGTGGAGAATATTGCAGAGTATGCCGTGCTGTTGCCGAAGAAGAGGGCGAGCGGGTGCGAAGAGCATTGGCTACCGGTCAAAATCCAGACAGAGGACCTGCTCCCGAGGTCGCGGTAGTCATACCTCCCGCGCATGTGTTCGGTTCCTCCAGAAAGGGGGGTGACATGGACGTGGTGGCGGTCCCATATGTATTTCGTTACCTGTGTGCCGAATTGGCAGCCATGGGCATTGCGGTGGCGCTGGAGGTGCGGTAACCCAAGACGGCCGCTGTCACGTCCCCGATGCTGAAGTTGCTTATTTCTTGCTCGATCGGGTTTTAAGACCATCATTGATGGTATTCGTTATTTAAAACCGACGCACAACGGTAAGGAAATGATACGAACGCGACGGCAAACTAAGCGGAATAGTGGATAGACGAAGTGGTATGATTCGACAACCATATATAGTAGAACAAAATCATGAAGAGAATCCACAGTCCAGAGGCAAGTTGAAAAAATCCGGGTATCTCAACAAGATTTGCTGGATTCCATCGGTCTACTGGCTGATGAGCTGGAGAAGGCGGTATCTGCAGCGCTACGGCAATTAAGCGATGGTTTATGCTGAACATCAAGTTCACCATCTCCAAGGAGCATTTCAACAATCGCTCTTTCTAATCCATTGGCACCAAAGTCTCGTGGAGGTGGAAGAGCAGCGAGGGCTTGCAAATCGGCCATGTCCCCGACGAGCTTACTGCGGGCCAAGAACGTGTCCACGAGGATACGGCATTCGGCAGCGCTCGTGGCATGCTCGAGCATCGTCCGCATCTCACGGGCATGTTCAAGAATAGATGGTGCTGGTGAAGGTGTTTGCGAAGCAGGCGGTGGTACAACTTTCTGGTGCGGAGAAGAGGCGGTTTTGGGGGACACGCACTGGGATACTACCGGAGGCGAAGGTGGGCGTTGCACTGTGGGTGTTGGAGTTGCGTCCGTAGCTTCGACACGTACGGGTGCGGTTACGGAAGTAGCTGCAGGTGAAAATAAGGTTCGCGAGGGCGAGGGCTTGATAGGCTGAACGGGTTGGAAATCATCAATGTCCAAGGCCCTTTGAGATACTGCTGGAACATTCTTCAGATGAACCTCTTCCATTCCAGGGGTGAGAGAAGGGGTGGTACGAGCCGATGCTTCCCCTTCTATAGACTTACCATCCCAAACAGGGAGTGGCTTTTGAGCATAGGACTGTGCTCGCTGACGGGGATATGTTCCTGCTTGTTCCGCAGAACCACGTTCTGAAGAGGCTGCAGAGGGTGGACCAGAGGTAGGATAACGAGGTGGAACAGGCCTATTAGCAAGGGAGGAAAGGTTCGTCATAGACTTGCTTGAAGCATCCCCAGACCCAACAGTCATCTTGCGAGAGGGCTTGACAGTATCACTAGCTAAGGTAATTCTGGATATCATCTTTTGTAACCGACCAGATTTCTTGGGCGTCGCGGAGAGTGGAGAAAGGGAAATTTCGCTTGGGGCTAAATCTGGGGGACCCTCGGCGAGGAAAGCAATCAACTCCTTAGTACTGGTCGAGAACCCTCGCTGCCGGTCATGTTGCTTAGGAGATGCAAAAGGCTTCAGCTCTCCCATACCATCATCATCTGAACCCGCCATGATATCTTCCAGATCGAGTGACTCTCGACTGCGCGCTATAGTTCGTGTGCGCGGAGGCCGGGAAGCGTCGAGGTCCAGTTCCTGTGGGGGTGCCTTTTTTCTGGGTATAGAGCTGGAGGCTATGCGTTGATCAGAAAGGGCGGAATTTGATTCTGATAGCGTGTATTTGTTTAGAAACATGTTCGACACTGCTGTGGAGGAATCTGTCGTCGTTGAGGATGCCCGGACACGGGTAAAGGAGGGGGTGGTATAGCCTGAAGCGGTTGCTGCGCTCAGTTGTCGAGGCCGTGAGGTCGGCGGTGGTTTCTGTGTCAGACGATCGTCTTCACTGCCGACGACAGAGCCCACGCCACGGATGATTGGGGTTGGCCCGCTCGTACGCTTGGCCTGCTCTAGGGAGGAATGGGATGAAGGTGTGTCGATACCGTTGAACTTTTCAGTTGTTAGAGGTGCTTTTTGTCGACCGTTTGCGCGCGCTTTTTCTTTGTTTAACATCTGATGCCAGCGGTGTCAACATGAAACCACAAATAGTGTGGTGGATACAGAGTACGTACCTCCATGGTGCGCAGTCTGTCTGGAGTCAATGAAACCTTCATGGTCGACCCTGACCTCATCATGTCGTCAAACTCTTGGGAACGCGTATCCTCCTTGAAAGAAAAGGACAGAATTAAGGAAGGGGACGAGAAGGAATGGAAGGACAGTGACATACACTAAATGTGGGCGATATAGGAGACCTGTCACCCTTGCTCACGAGTGACTGTTTTGTGTTGGCGCTCGCAAAGGAATCCATTTTTCGATGTCCGGGGTCACTTCCATTGATGAAATCCTGGGAAACTTTATTATATAACATTTTGACAGTTCGTGACTTGTCGAGCGAGGGTCTAGAAGAATGCGTAGTTGAAGTGGGGGCGTTATTGATGGACTCGGACGACAGACGAGTGCGGGATTGGTGGATAGATCCATTGCGGTGGAATGTGCCACTGACAGGTAAGGGGGTACCATCATTCTCTTGTGCGACTGACATACTCCGCCTGGATCTTGGCAGTTTCGTGAGGGTCTCGATTTGGCCATAAACTTACAAAATACAAATAAAAACGTCAGTCCGAAAATGATTAACAAATCCAACGATGCCTGGCACCCATGACACTCACCTGCCATGTTTTTAAAAAGTCCGTAAATGGAGCTATCCTCACACAGCGCAATGAATAAATCCTGGCCATTGGCAATCGCTCGACTACTGTCCCGAGCTGCGACGCGACCGACATTCGAAACAATATGTCTATGAAAAGGTCAGCACCATAACAGTGGTAGCAGAACCGACTGTGCCCCACTCACTCGCAGATTGATCTGGTACCACATGACATGACACCGTATCAGTAAAAATGGATCATCCAGTCTAGTCTGTAATTGGCTATGCTCACTCGATGATCGCAGTTAAATACAAAGAGGCCGGGGCGAGGAGCGTCTGTTTGGGGGGAGGAATGCCCTCCACGCTCATGCGCTGAAACAAGCGAGTTTCAGCATCCCCATTCTCGTCAGTGTCGCTCAGGGTTGAGTACGCTTCACACTTGAGACGAAGGAGCTGCAACGGTTGTGTTCGATGAGCCAGGAGTACCTATGAGGAACACGAACAAATGAGCCACACCTACCTCGAATGTCCATTGGAGGTTGAATGCACTATCCTCAACGACCACCAGAGATGAGCCTGATCCTGGTATACTGCCTGTACGCTCCCAATATGCTCTGAGCTCCAATTCCGCCTCCAACACGGCCTCCTTGCCCAAGGTGGTGGGCAACACCTTGTGGAGGCCAGCTCTAAGCTGCGTGGTCGTCAGAGCGCGCGCAGCACTGAGGATAGTATGCAATAGTTCGTCAAGGAACGCGTTGATAGAGCTGAGAGCGTCAGTTGAGAGCTTTGTTGGACGCACGTCGGAGAGGATGACATCCGCGGAGCGGGAAGAGATGTAGCATGGCGGAACTGAGAAGTCGTCGTGCGTTACCGAACGCTTGCTGTCGTGTTCACCGAACGAGCCAGGCATTGTGCACGGTGACCGAGCACGGTCGGTAGGAGTCGCGAGGGAAGAGAACTGAATGTACGGAGTGGCTATCTTAAGCGATGCCCGCGTCACGCCTTGTCATTTTGGGCAGTATCAAATTCAGTCATCCCGGCCTGCTCCACATAGCAAAAAGAGGGAGAGAAAAAAAAAAAAATCAATCGTGGCCTACGGGTACTTGAAACGTGAATGATAGTCCTATCCAATCAGCTCCGGATGGGAACTCATCTCTCCCGATCATAGGATCAGCATCCTTTCCACTGCATCCTCCTCACCCACAACCATCGAGTGCCGTTCCTCCGGTATACTACACCCTCTTGCAGCGGCTGCGAATTCACCTCCGTCTGGCTTCTCTTCCTTTGTTTCGTCTGTCGCAGAACTTGGCACCGCAGCATCCACAGCCAGGGTGACCGACGCCACATTCGTGTATTCTTCAGGGGTGGCAGATCCTGCTGCGCTGCTTACGGCAGTTCCAACTCCCCAGAGCGTCAGACCTCGCGCGGCACTCATCGTAATCAGGGTAGAGTCGAGGTCATCCAGTTGTGGGTTCTTTGCAGGATACGACGAAAGCGCCAGCAAGAAGTCATAGTCATCACGTCGAGGGTCCGTGCTATCTGTGTCGTAGTTGATTGGTTGGCGCGTTGGATGAGAACGCAAAGAAGCATTCTGTTTTCTCGTGTTGAGTTCAACTGGGCTAAATATATTCCATAGGACCTAGAATTATAACATCGAGTGAGGTCCAGAAAAACGCGTTCCCAAGACACAGTGATACGTACCCATGGCCCCACAATAGCATGTCTATCAGCAGATATTCGGCACTTTACGACACGTCTTGGTATCACGCGATGAGACGGAAGCCACTGTGGCGGCGGACCCAGTCGAGCTGGAATGGCAGGTACAATTGGCTGGCATGTTGGTTTGCGAATCAGGGGCTCCTTACGGTCCGTTTTCTGGTGTTGCACCTCGTGTTGCATCACCTCGACGGGCTTGTCAAACTGTTCGTCACAACCTAGGAACCCGACGTCAGCGGAAACCAGTCTCTTGAAACAGTCTTTCCACCTGAAAAGGGACATGGCAGAGGTCTCATCGTGTGTCTTTCAAGGTGGGCGTCACGTTCTTGTGCCACACCAAACTGCCTCTGACAGCTCGCCCAGCGACAAAGGAACGGAGCCTAAAGATATGTTGGCTGAGTCAATCCCATCCACGTAAGCACAACCATACCTGCGAATCTTCTTCACAAGCATGGTGTTTTAGATGCGCGAGCAGATTGGCAGCACAATTCAAGATGGCAGAACATTTCAACCACCGACACCGCCGCTCTAATAACCGCGACTTGGATTCTTCAATTAAAAACTGTTCAAGATGACTATATTGAACTGTGATAAGATGAGCTAGAGATCAGCGAAAGCAAGGAATGCTCT
>QFEL01003186.1:0-14321 GCA_003316195.1 Neoboletus brunneissimus
CTACAGAGGTTCAGGGTATGGTGGCGGGGAAGGAAGGGGTGGTATCAATGGTGATTGGGGATGGGGGGAGGAGTTCACCAGTCTCCAAGTGGCTTTTAATTCCTCTATCAGCCAATCTATCTTCTGGGGATGAGAAGGTCGGCTGTCCTCGAATGGTGGTATCAGGGGCAGTGGAGGGATAAGTGAGTCCACCAATGTGAACAGGGTAGGGAGTTGGGGAAGGGAAATCAGCATGGTAGTGGTCCCGGTCTGCCCAAGGGAGGAAGTATAGGATGGGATGAAGGAAGGTGGCGACGGTCTCAATGGGGAGCAGGGAGATGGAGAGGTTAAGCCCTGTGATGAAGAGGAGGTTGAGGATGACATCCTTGAACTTGTTGATGGCTTGGCCAACAGTTGCCAAGGCCGGGTTGGATTGGATGAAGGGGGCGCCGGGGTGTCCGAAGGTGGGATGGGGGTTCCTCTGAGTCCAGGGGATGTAGGTCCAGATGGTAGTGTAGAGTCTATAGAGAAGGATGAGGAATGGTGTGAGTTTATCCGCAATGTGGAATAGGAGATTTTCCAGGGCAGCTGAGGCTTCTGGGTTCTTGAGGAGGGTGACATAAAGCAGGCGATGAGTGATAGGAGGTAGGCAAGAGAGTTGTTCAGACAGGGGTGTATGACGAGTGGCCATTCCGAGAAGGTTTTTGAGTTCCTTCATTAATATGGGGCTACCCTTTTATAGTCCATCATGGCATCTTTAGCATTGGAAAGGTTCCGTTCAGATTCCCACATTTGTTCAGCCTCAGTATAACCCTTCCAGTGCACGAGATATTGCCTCTGGCCTGGGGAGCCTTTGTGTTGAATGATGTAGTCCACCTCGTACTCTTCTCCCACTCAAACCAGCTCAGAAGGAGGGTGCAGGAAGTTTGGACTGTGTTCTCGTGTTTCTCAGTATGGGGAGAGGAGGGAGGCGTGGAAGACATTGTGGACTTTCCATTGGGATGGGAGCTTTAGTTGAAACACCAGCAAGGAAACCTTTTTGGTAATTTTGAATGGTCTGGTCCTTTAGGACTTAGTTTCCGGGATGGGTTTTGCAATTTCAAATTCTTCACCTCCAGCCATACACAGTCTCCTACCTTCCAGGGTGGATAGGAGCCATGTTTCCTGTTTTTCATTTGGAGTTGGGAGAGTTCGTGGGCTGCTACTGCCTCCTTCTGAGGTTCCTCAATAAGGGAGAGTCTGGTTTCCAAAGCAGGGAGGAAGGTTTTCCCAATTGGGGGGTAGCTTTGGAGATGGTACCCAAGCATTAGGAAAAATGGGGTCTTTCCGGTCACCAAGTGGACATTGGTGTTGTGAGAATATTCAGCTGAGGGGAGTAGTTCCACCCATTGGTGGGGGCGACTGTCACAGAATATTTGTAGATAGGTTTCCAATTCCTGATTGTATCGTTTGGTTTCCCTATCTGATTGGGGATGGTATGCTGTGGAGAGGGCAACATTGTAGTGGAGTAGTCAGGCTAGTTCCCGAGCGAATGCAGATGTGAACTGGGAACCACAGTCTGAGATGAGTTTGTCGTGTAAGCCAAAGCGTTTGAAGACATGTTCAAAGAAAAGTTGGGCTACCCCAGCTGCGTTGATGTTAAGACCAGGCTGGAACTCCGATGTGTAGCTCTGATGTTCTGGAGTTCAGAGGGTTTTGAGATGTTCAGCTTCACCTTATGTGGTGTGCCCTTGTTGATCTTTCGGTGTCTCGTATTTTGGAGTGGAAAGAATTAAGCTGGAGATGCTCAGGAGGGGAAGTCCGAGTCTACGTTGATATCAGAACTGAGGTAAATACAGGAGTTGTTTGGAAATCTTATATACTATGGGAGTCATAAGTATTAGTAATCAGAGTGGAGTGGATTGCTAAGTAACTGAGTAATACGGAAATTGGAGAGGAGAGGAGCCGGAGCTGTGCTCCTACGTGAAGCACAGGATCGGATATAACTATATAGTGAGACTAGTACATATACGGAACTAAATACAAGAGGAGAAGTCTGGAGGTCAGAGTTGGAGTCCTGGGCGAGAATGCGCCGGAGGATGAACAGAGATGGTCGGAGGGAGGTCGGAGGGACAGTATATGACAGTCGATAGTTTTAGTACAAGGGATCAAAATTACCCCCTTACTAAGCCCATGGTCGACCATGACCATAACAGAATCAAAACTGCCGCTCGCGGGGAGGTCAGTGATGAGATCGACAGAAAGGTGGGAGAAGGGTCGGGGGGTGGCAATGTCGAGGGGGACCAGGGGAATGGTTGTGGGGTGGGTTTGCACCTTATTGGCCTGGCAAACGGCACAACCATTGATGAATTGGCGAACGAACGAGGCAAGACCCGGCCACCAGTAGTCTCATGAGAGGGTGGCTACCATTTGAAGGTGTCCCTCATGTCCGCCCTCCAACAAGGTGTGAACTGAGCTCACGAGGTCCATTTGAGATGCCTCAGGGATGTAGAGTCGTCCTTTGAAGTATAACTTCCCTTCCTCAAAGGTCCAGTCCTTGACCGAGGAACAATTGAACAGGGGTTCATCCCACTCCATAGTGTGGACTGCCTGTAGGACCAGGGGGTCCATAGCAGAAGACTGGGTGATCTTGTCGGTGAGCATCAAGTCTAGGGAATGGACTTGTACATCGAAGGTGGAGTCTGGAAGGATTTGGACCTTGGTGTTGTCTCCTGAAGTATCTATGTTGTCTTGTCAGGATAGGGCATCTCCCAGGGCCATGGCCGTTCCAGGGAGGGCAACAAAGTTAAGGTCGAAGTCCTGTAGGAATAGAAGCCAATGAGCCTGTTATCTAAAAAGTTTCTGGGGTTCTTTGAAGTATGTCAGGTTTTTGTGATCCATTAAGACAGTTACAGGAGAGCTTGCACCTAGGAGATACTGTCTCCATTCCTCAAGTCCTCTGATGACTGTGAGGAGCTCTTGGTTGAATATGTCATAATTTCTCTCGGTGGGAGAGAAGGCCTGGGAGAGGTATCCACAGGGTTTCAGGTCACCATTCCCATCCGGCTGCATAAGAACTTCTCCAGATGCAGTGAGGGATGCGTCGGTCATGAGGGTGAATGGTTTAGCAGGGTTGGGAAACACCAGGGTAGGCTTCGAGGTGAAGGCCTGCTGTAAAGTTTGGTATGCCTTCTCCTCAGGAGCTTCCCATCGCCAAGGTTGATCCTTCTTGGTAAGATCGGTTGGAAGTCATGTGATGTTTGAGAAGTCTGGGATGAACTTCCAGTAGAAGTTACAGAATCCCAGGAACGATCTGACTTCTTTGACTGATCATGGGGTTACCCAATTGGCAATTGCAGACAATTTCCCTGGGTCCATCTTAACTCTGTCTTTCAAGACATGCATCCCCAGGTACTCCACTTCTTCTGCCACAAAGATGCACTTTTCCAGTTTGAGGTACATCTCGTGTTTTCAAAATCGTTAGAGGACCTTCTTAGTTTGTTCTTTGTGGATGGCAGGGTCGGAAGAGTGAATAAGAAGGTCGTCCATATAGATTATGAGCCATCCTTCAGCTAGATAGTCTCCAAATATGTTGTCCATGCAGGCTTGGAATGTAGCTGGGGAATTGCACATTCCAAAGAACATCACAGTTGGTTCAAAGAGGCTGAACAGGGTGAGGAAGGTGGCTTTCCAATGGTCCTCTGGTTTGATCAGGACATTATTGTATCCCCATCGAATGTCGAATTTGGTGAAAATTGATGATTCCTTCAGTTTGTCTATAAGGTCAGAGACAAAGGGAAGGGGGTAGGCATTCTTGATGGTATGTTCATTGAGATACCAGTAGTCCTGGCAAGGTCGTAGCTTTCCATCCTTCTTTTGAACAAAGAAGAATGGGGAGGCTTGAGGGGACTTGGAAGGGGTGATCTTCCCGGAGGTGAGGTGTTCATCAATAAACTCTTTGCAGGCTGTCTGCTTCTGAGGGTTGAGCAGGTAGGCCTTGGCTCATCGTGGAATGAACGAGTCCTTCAGTTCTATGGCATGGTCGTAAGGGCAAGAGGGGGGTAGCTTGGTGTCACTCTTTGTAAAGACATCAGTGTATTGTTTGTATGTGGCAGGGAGGGTGACTAGCTGTTGGCCCTGTTGTTGGGCAATTGAGGTAGAGAGGGTGGTCTTCTGGATGATGAATTCCAGGATACTTCCATGTGCATTGAAGAACACTGCTCATTGTAGGGGTTTTCACCTATGGAACTGATCGTACAGTTCGTTCTCTATGTGCTGTTTCTCGTTGGCCCCAAGGAACTTGAGCAAGTAGTGTTGTTGCTGAGTTCCCAACATGTTTTCTGACATGCTCCAATATCATGAGGGGTCCAAAGTTATCTTCCCCGCCCTCCAGTCACAGTCTGGATTCATGACCCATAGTCAGGGCAGTCCTAGAATGATGTCATCTTTGCTGCAGTTTAGGATGAGAAGTTCTCGCTGCTCCAAGATCCCACCAAAGTCCATCACAACTTTGGCTTTATATCAGATAGTACTGGACTGATTCTCTGTCCTGTCCACGTTCCAAGCTCGGATGGGCAAATCTAGCTTGACAACAGGTAAGTCCCATTTGATAGCTGCTGCCCAGTTGACGAAACAACCAGTCGCTCCTGTGTCAACTAGTGCTTGGGTTTCAACAATTTTTGCTCCTGTTTTGTCATGGATCGAGAGGGGAACACAAATAGCATTACTCTTTGATCCAGACATAAATACAGGAGCAAGTGTTATGGGAGACAAAGGCATTGACCCTTTTGTCCCATCTAAAAACCTGGTTGAGTGTGGTCAGCACTCCCCTTTGTGAGACTCTCCTGGGCGTTGAGGGCATTGATCAATTCCTCCTCCCAGTTCTTGGCAGCAGTATCCCATTTAAGGGGATCTTCATTCTCGTTGAGGCCTTCCTTGAAGCAGGTCTTCATCGCATGCAATATTTCTTCAGCAGTCTTGGTAGTCCTAAGACCTTTGATGTAGGAGTCCAAAGGGTCCTTGGAGAAAGAGCCCTGAGCAGGAGTGGTAGTTGTGGCTCGGGTGTAGACAGCGCTCTTACCCGTCTTAGGATGGTTACAAGTCGAATAACCTTTCTTATGACATATAAAACACCTATTCTCCTGAATGTGGCGAGCCCAATTGTCAGGAGAGAGGGTAAGGCGATCCATGTCCATAGCATTAGGGTCCTTCTGAGGTGGCTGGTGGTATGCTGTGGAAAGAGTTCCTTGTCTGATGGAGTGGATTCTCCTGATGTTCCTGTTGATCTCGGCAGCTTTGGAGTAGAGCTGCTCCATATTCTTGAATGTCTGGAGAGTTCCAGAAAGGGTGAGCTGGGTGGTGAGCTCTTTGTCAACTTGTCTTTGTCGTCATTAGGGAGGTTTCCATCATCATCAGGGGATTCGGGATCCGGGTTGGGTGGATCAGGAGGGGCTTGGGGTTCTTCTTCTGCGAGGGGGGGATCTACCTCGATAGCGAAGGGGTCCGATCTGGTGGTTCAGATAGCTTCTCCCGATGGGATCTCTACTGGCGCATGGTGAGTATGAGAGGAGGTGCGACTAACTCTGGGTGAAGGAGTTGTATGGCTGGGAGGGGGTTGGATAGGAGGGTTTCTGGTTATCCTTTGAGATGATCCTCCGGTGGAGGAAATGGCAGAGAACGATGATATAGTTGATCGGGGTAGGGAGATTCGTTTTTCTTTGTCTGATTCCGGCTGTTGTCCGAGAAGGTTAAAGAGGTTGATCTGATGCATGATGATGGTTCTTCTGTGACTACCACTGGGTAGTTGGGTTTAAGGGGTTGGGTTAGGTAACACCAATGTAATAGAAACTTTGATCTTTTGTTATGTTTGTTAGACGTAACAAGTGACACGACCTGTGTCCGCTAAGTTCTGAGTGGACTTCCTATGAGATGAGCCTGGAGCTAGGTCTCCAAGGTGATACTAACAGAGAGGGGCATTACTTCCTAGCGAAGGGAGGGGAATGCAAGCCAAGTGGAGCGAGGTGAGTTTGGGGAGATGCAATCTTGGAACTTGTAGACACAAAGTGATGTGTAGATCAAAGTTACCATACACAAGGTAACTACGTGCTATTTATAGTAGATGATTTGGGGCCTGCTCGGTGGTAGTAAACGTGAGAGAACTACGAGGCAGTATGCAAGAGAATACTGCCGAGGAGGAATAGAGTCCATGGCCAATAAGATAGCGATCAACCAGAGTCAATAAATAAGGGAATAGCAACTGAGCGTGCCACAGGAGAAGTAGAGAAAAGGGTCTGTGCTTACGTTCTCACCACAGGGTCAATAGCAAAAGCCTCCACAAAAGCAGTGTTCCACACCGCTTCATTTCCAAGTGTTGTGAGGATGTCCTGCCACTCATTGGTGGTGTCCATGATCATGGGAAGAGGTGTCCTGTGACCGGTCATGGGACTTGTACTCATAACAGATGGAGAGGTTAAGCCCTGCTGCATGGAGGAGATCAAGGATGATATTCTTGAACTTGTTAATGGCTTGGGCAATGGTTGTCAAAGTGGGGTTGGGTTGGACAAACAGAGCATCAGGATGGCTGAAGATGGAATGGGGATTCCTCTGGGCTGAGGTGATGTAGGTTTGAGTGATGGTGTAGAGTCTATACAGAAGGATGAGGGATGGTGCAAGTCTATCTGCAGCATGGAATGGGAGGTTCTCCAGGGCAGCTAAGGCTTGCAGGTTCTCAAGAATGGCAACATAAAGTAGGTGGCATGCAATACAGGGAAGATGGGAGAGGCGTTTGGATAGGGGGGTATGACAAGAGGCCATTTGGAGAAGGTTTTTTGAGTTCCTTCATTAATGCAGGGTTATCCTTTTATAGTCCATCACAGCATCTTTAGTGTTGGAAAGGTTCCGTTTGGATTTCCAAGTCCATTTGGCTTCAGTATAACCTTTCCAGTGCACAAGGTATTGCCTCCGACCTGGGGTGCCCCTGTGTTTGACAATGTAATCTACCTCATACTCCTCTTCAGTTCCCACTAGCTCAGGAGGGGGTTGGGGGAAGTTTGGGCCATGTTCCCATGTCTCTTGATAGGGGGATAGAAGGGAAGCATGGAAGACGTTGTGGATCTTCCACTGGAGTGGGAGTTTTAGTTGGAAAGCCACCAAGGAAATCTTTTTTGTGATTTCAAATGGTCTGGTCCTTTTAGGACTTAATTTCCAGGAGGGGCTTTGCAATTTCAAATTCTTTGCTTCCAACCATACACAGTCTCCTACTTTCCAGGAGGGGTAGGAACCACATTTCCTATTCTTCATCTGGAGTTGGAAGAGTTCATGGGCAGTGACTGCTTTCTTTTGGGACTTCTCAATAAGGGATAGTCTGGATTCTAGAGCTGGGAGGAAGGTTTTCCCAATTGGGGGGTAACTTCAGGGGTGGTAACCTAGCATCAGGAAGAATGGCATTTTTCTGGTTATCAAGTGGGTGTTAGCATTGTGGGAGTATTCAGCCGAGGGGAGTAGTTCCACCCATTGGTGGGGACAGCCATCACAGAATATTCATAGGTAAGTCTCCAGTTCCTGATTGTTTCCCCATCAGATTGGGGATGGTATACCATAGAGAGGGCAATATTATAGTGGAGGAGTCAGGCTAATTCCTGAGTGAAGGCAGATGTGAATTGGGGACCTCAGTCTGAGATGAGCTTGTCATGTAGGCCAAAGCATTTGAAGATATGTTCAAAGAAGAGTCAGGCTACCCCAGCCATGTCAATAGTTTTAGTACAAGGGATTAAAATTACCCCCTTACTAAGTCCATGGTCAACCACAACCATGACAGAATTGAAGCCATGGCTCTCAGGAAGGTTGGTGATAAGGTTGATGGACAGGTAAGAGAAGGGACAGGAGGTTGCAATGTCAAGGGGAATGAGGGGGGCAATTGTGGGGTGGGTTTGTACCTTATTGGCTTGACAAACTATGCAACTGTTGATGAACCGCCAGACAAAAGAGGCAAGTCTGGGCCACCAATAATCCCATGAGAGTGTAGCTACCATGCAAAGGTGTCCCCCATGTCCACCTTCCAGGGAGGTGTGTACCAACTTTACAAGGTCCTGTTACAACACACCTAGCCCCTATTCCTTTTTCAGCTCAACCCCTGTCTCACACTGTTACGTTCGAACCCGGGTAGGCCCGAGACGTAGACCGGTTAGCGACTTCTTATCGAGGATGTCCTGACGGGGGCGCCAGACAACGGAAGAAGGCGATCAAGGGTGTTGCATAGGCAGGGTACGCGAATACAAGGGGTATAGTCGGTAGGGACTAGGTACAAGTCCAGGGGAGAAACTGGTAAGCTGAAGCTAGGGTCCAAGTAGCTAAGATTGTCCAGTATATAAGGATAATGAATGAAGAGGAGCCCGAATGTGGGCCAAGGGCATGGGCGGAAGGCGAGGACGTCAGAAGGATGCGCAAGCCTAAGTGACAAGTGTGAAATGTCCAGGGTAAAGGCCACGTAAGCGGGGGCGAAGGGAACTACTACAGCATGATGTCGGTGGACGCATGACTAGGGTGAGGGGTGTGCAGATAGCACCGGCGGTAAGGTAAATGAAAGGTAACAAGGTGAATAAGAACGAAGAGAAAGCGTACAAGGAGACCAGGGGGAGATCCTGGGTAGATACGAGGACGAATGACGGTGATGGGGAAGATCCCCAGATGTGACCGGTGAAAGTCCAAGGTGACGGGGGAGTAGGGTGTTCCTGGGTAGGCACGGGAACGGGTCTATGGCGGAGAGTAGGGCGGAGGAGGTAACTCGGAGTGGGGACGGGGACGGATGATGTTACGGTTCAACCAGGGGTGGGCGACCGTAGACCCGAAAATGGTAGCTCAAGCTAGAGGCATGGAGGTGCTGAGGTGGGACAAGGGGAGACGCAGGAGAAGGCAAGGATCTAAGGTCCAAGGCCTTGGTTGACTCAGGTCTAAGGCCTTGTTGTCGAGTACGAAGGGTGCGAAGGTCCTAGCCGGTCCAGTGACAAGCGAAGGACGGATCACGCAAGAGTGAGCTTGTTTTAAGAGTAGATTTCGGGAAGCTAAGCTAGAGTACAGGGTAACTGGCTAGCGGTTTATATAGTGTACCCTGTTGCGCACAGACCAAGTCAGAAATGGTAGGTACAGGGCGAAGGGGAGTAGGTGCGCATGGTGTCTGAGCGGGGGTACTACAGCAAGGGCATGGAATGGAGAGATACGGAGGCAATACTCGGAGATGAATAGTCGGAGATGAAACGGGGCGCTGCCCAGGGCGGAAGGGAAGGTTCGGAAGAGAACCTGGGCTAGGCTGTGTAGGTTTAGAGTTTGAAATGAGAAGGCACCGATAGAGACTGGTGATGAGTCACGGTAAGCTGAGTCACGGTGGGACGAGTCAAAGGAGGAGGCAAGAACGAGAAGGATGTACCATAGAGTAGGGGAAAAGAGTAGTCGTACGAATGAATTGTAACAGGCAACCCTTGGAGACAAAGTGGTGTGGAACACCGCTTTCTCAGAGGCTTTCACTACTGATCCTGTGGAGAGGACATGAGCATGGACCCTTTCTTCTACTTCTCCCATGACACTCTCGGTCGCTATTTCCCTTACTTATTGACTCCAGTTGATCACTTCCTTATTGGCCATGGACTCTATCCCTCCTCAGCAGCATTCTCTCGTATACTGCCTCGTAGTTCCCAGTACTTACTACCACCAAGCGGGCCCTGAATCCTTTACTATAAATAGCACATAGTTACCTTGTGTATGGTAACTTTGATCTACACAATACTTTGTCTCTACAAGTTCCAAGATTGCATCTCCCCAAACTCACCTTACCCCACTCAGCTCGTATTCCCCCCTCCCTTCACTAGGAAGTAATGCCCCTGTCATCAAGCTTCACCTCAGAGACCTAGCTCCAGGCTCATTTCATAGGAAGTCCACTCGGGACTTAGCGGACACAAGTTGTGTCACTTGTTACATCTACCAAATGTAACAATGCTGAGACCTGAATGTACATAGGAGCCAGGACCCAAGTTTCTAATCTTCCAGTGAAGCAAACAGGTAGAACAGATTTTCCTGGCGCAGCAATCTGTGTTTGTCAGCAAAGAAATTATCCATGAATGTCTTACCCCTGGGAAATGTTTGGAGTACATGTGGGTAATATTCCACGTTTTCCAATGTATCAGCATTCGAGTCCAACTTGGAGGGAAGAGGCTCACAGTTGTCTGAATGTATGTCAAAGTCCTCTGGGATTATGAAGTTGTCAAAATGAGCATCAAAAAGGAGTTCTGGTTGAGAATGAGCTCAATTGGGCAATTGGGGTTGGGGCAGTTGGACAGGTGCCAGGGTCGGGATATCACCCCAGGGCTTGTTGATTCCTTGTGTTACATTCGAACCCAGGTAGGCCCGAGACATAGACCAGTGGGCGACTTCTTATCGAGGACGTCCTGACAGGGGCGCCAGACGACGGAAGAAGGCGATCAAAGGTGTTGCATAGGCGGGATACACGAATACAAGGGTATAGCCAGTAGGGACGAGGTACAAGTCCAGGGGAAGAACTGGTAGCTACAAGGTCGGAGGGGAATGACCAGTAAGCTGAAGCTAGGGTACAACTAGCTAGGATTGTCTAGTATATAAGGATAATGAATGAAGAGGAGCCTGAATGTGGGCCAAGGGCATGGGCGGAGGGCGAGGGCGTCAGAGGGACGTGCAAGCCAAAGTGACAAGTGTGAAATGTCCAAGGTAAGGGCCATGTAAGTGGGGGCGAAGGGTAAACTACAGCATGACGTCAGTAAGATGCATGACTAGGGTGGAGGGTGTGCCGATAGCACCAACGGTAAGGTACATGAAAAGTGTCAAGGTGAATACAAAGAAGGGAAAGCATATGAGGGTGCAAGGGGAAGATCCTAGGCAGATGCAAGGACAAAGGACAGTGATGGGGGAGATTCCCAGATGTGACCGGTGAAGGTCCAAGGTGACAGGAAAATAGGGTGTTCTTGGATAGGCATGGGAACGGGTCTATGGCGGAGGATAGAATGGAGGGGGTAACTCGGAGTAGGGACGAGGGTGGACGACGAAGGGTTCGAGTGGTGTCCAGTTGTAAGATCAAGCAAGGGGGTCACGTTAGGGACGATGACGGCTTTCCTAGGCGAGGAGGGACAAGGACAAGGGGCGAGGTACGAGTGTACGGATGGCGCTCACAGGTGTGAGACAGGGGTTAGAGCTGAAAAAGGCATAGGGGCTAGGCAAGTTGTAACACCTTGAAGAACTGGCAGATTGTTGATTTGGATGAGAGATCCACAACTAGTCAAGAGTTGATTCATGTGCTGAAGAATGTTCATTTCACATGCAAACTGTTTGCTGCAGTCTATGCAAAAAAAGGGCTTTTCTGCACATCATAGCCTTCTCTTCACTTTGGGCATGATGCTTGGTTTATTGAGAAGGATGTGACACCTCATGCTATATAGTGCACCTCATAGCCAGTTGCCTCATGATGGATTGCATACATATGTAATACTCTTCTCTGAGTTTTGCCATTGGATTTATAACTCAGCCTACCACACCAATGACACAGCCAAATTTTCCACCCAGCCTTCCAATGCTAACCATCATCTCAGTTCCAAACAAGAATCTATGGATCTAAGTCTAGAAAGCAACCTTGATCAGGATCTGATTATTCACAGGGTATGTCTACTATAAGTTGAAGTAGATCTTTCTCTAGGAACTGATCAATTTTAACCCCAGCCACTTCCAAGGTCCCTCAGCATGAAAATACCTGTTCCAAGCACCCCATCTGAAGCTCAGCTCTTGATAGTGACTATGCAAATAGACTGCTGCATATGCATCATCCAGAAAGATCTCATGGACCATCTGGTCCAATGCAACCTATTATGCCTGGAGTATGTTATGGTTCGACCAGGAAGGGGCAACCGTAGACTCAAAAGGAAGAAGTTCTGGATGAGGAGGTGAGGACAAGGGTGGAGAGGTTGGCTTTGGAGAGCCAGGGCATAGGAGGAGGCGAAGATCAAAGATCTGAGGCCTTAGTCGACTCAGGTCTAAAGCCTTGTTGTTGAGGACAAGGATTGTGAAAGTCCTAGCTGGTCCAGTAACAGGCAAAGGCAGATTGCATGGAGATGAGCTTTCAAGGTAAGATTCGAAAAGCTAAGCTAGGATACAATGGCACTAGCTAGCAGTTTAAATAGGGTACCCTACTGTGCACAGACTGAGTCAGAAGTGGTAAGTACTGGACAAAGGGGAAAGGGGTGCACATGGTGTCCAAGCAGGGGTACTACAGTAAGGGCACAAAATGGAACGGAATGGGAGTAGTAGCCGGAAATGAAGAGTGGAGATGAAAGGGGGCGCTGCCTGGGGCAGAGGAGAAGGATTCAGAAAAAAACCCAGGCTAGGCTATGTAACTTTAGGGTTAAGAGATGAAAAGGTACCAACTAAGGCCATGACTAAGGCTGCAACTAAGGCCGCAACTAAGGCTGCTGATGAGTCACGAAGGTAGCATGAGTCACAGAGGGAAAGGCATAGTTGTGGACAAGATGGGGCGGGCAGAGTGACATTGAGAGAGAAACAAAAGGGAAAAGAGTAGGCATAGAAGTAAATCATAGCAGAGTACAACCGTTTACAACTTGAACAAGCCCAATGAAATGTTGTTGAGGTGGAGTTTCATGTCAGGCACATGTGATTGGCTATTAAAAAAAGCAGACACTATTCCTCTCTGGCACACTGGTGTGATTCTATGCTATCAGCAAGTGGGCATGATCATTGTTACGATTCATTTCTACGTCTACCTTTTTCCTCTCTTCCCTGCACTCGTCTTAACCTCACCTATGCTTCTTACGTCTCACCTATGCTTCTTACGTCTCACCTATGCTTCTTACGTCTCGCACTTCCATTAGTCACGGTCAGTCACAACCCTTTTCATTTAAACCTTAAAGCCACACAGCCTAGCCCGGGTTCTTCTTCGAACCCTTCCCCTCCGCCCCGGACAGTGCCCCTTTCATCTCCGCTCTTAATCTCCGGCTATTGTCCCTGTTCCATTCCTGTTACGTTCCAACTGGGAGGCCGGAGACGTAGGCCTGGTGGCATCTTCTGGTCGAGGAAGTCCTGACGGGGGCGCCAGACAGCAGCAGAAGATGATCAAGGGATGGACATTGGCAAGGTGTGAAGTACAGGTGCTACAACGCTAGGGGAAGTCCAGGGTCCAAGGTGCAAGGTACTAGGGGAATACCAGGCAAGATCAAGATAGGGAATAAGTGTACTAGGTGTCCGGTATATAAGTATACAAATCAAGAGGAGCCTGAATGTGGGCTAAGGGTGTGGGCGAAGGGTGAGGACGTCAAAAGGACGTGCAAGCTAAAGTGCCAGGTGTGAAGTAAGCGAGGGTGGGGGCCGCGTAAGCGGGGCGAAGGGAGAACTACAGCATGACGTCGGTAGGACACATGACCAGGGTGAAGGGGGTGTGCCGAAGGCACCAACGGTAAGGTAAATGAAGAACGTCAAGGTGAATAAGAACAAGGAGAAAGCATACGAGGGCGCCTGGGGGAGATCCTGGGCAGATATGAGGACAAACGACGGTGATGGGGGAGATCCCCAGATGTGACCGGTGAAGGTCCAAGGTGACAGGGAAGAGGGGCGTTCCTGGATAGGCACGGGAACGGATCTATAGCGGAGGGTAGGACGGAGGAGGTAACTCGGGGTGGGGGCGGGGGCAGAAGACGATGAGTCCGAGTGATGTCTAGTCGTGAGACCAAGCAAGGGGGTCACGTTAAGGACGATGACGGCCTCCCTAGGCGAGGAGGGACGAGGACGAGGGGCGAGGTACAGGTGTACAGATGGTTCTCACAGGTGTGAGACAGGGGCTGAGCCGAAAAAGGGATAGGGGCTGGGCGAGTTGTAACAGTTCCATTTCGTGCCCCTGCTGTAGTACCCCCGCTCAGACACCATGCGCACCCTCTCCCCTTTGCCCTATACCTACCATTCCTGACTCGGTCTGTGCGCAGTAGGGTACACTACTTAAACAGCTAGCTAGTGCCTTTGTACCCTAGCTTAGCTTCCCAAATCTACCGCTTGAAGCTCACCTTTGCGCGACCCAACTCCGCCTGTCACTGGACCAGCTTAGTTCTCTTCGCATCCCTTGTACTCGACAACAAGGCATTTGACCTGAGTCGACTGGAACTTCGGACCTCTGATCCTCATTCCCACCTGCGCCTTTGTCCATCAACACTCCTCACCTCGCCTTCGCACCTTAGTCATCGTCCCTCCCACTAGGAGCTTTTACCTTTTGGGTCTACGGTCGCCCACCCTAGGTCGAACCGTAACAAAAGCTAAGCTCTTCCCATTGTGGTTACTATCATTGTAAACCG
>QFEL01003192.1:0-12946 GCA_003316195.1 Neoboletus brunneissimus
GCGGTCTCGCTGATAAGCCTCCTTCAGCTCCCCGACTTTACTCAAACCCACGTAACCGTTCGTTGCGTCGTGCCCAGCATGTCCCCTGGGTCACTGCTTTAGCTCACTCCCTCTGATCATCATAGTTCACATAAACGACCCTGATCCTCGGAGAGAGGCACCTAACAGGACCGACAGCCCAAGTCGTCCTCCATCACGCAGTCCCATTATTCGAGAATCGACCACAAGGCAAACAGGTCGTACTACACATGGTTAGGGTTACATGCCCCAAATTTACACAGCTATGTATTTCTGCTACTCCATCCGTGTCTGCAAGGAGTAATTTAAGACGGAGCACCTCCAGTCACTGCGTATGCGTGTTGCTGTACTCCCGTCCCAGGCCCAACACTCATCTCCGAGAATTGATGCTGTAGAGCTCCGACTCCATACTCATATCCTGATCCTTGTCCATAAGCTGGCGATAAGACATGTCCGTTCTCACTGCCCGGTTCTCCTCCGTACGTAGGCCCAAGGCTCTGCGGAGATTGTGCAGCAGGTTGGGCAGAGGGGTAACTATACGGAGCTCCTGGACTGGTCTGCGCTGGCGGAAAATGTGCACTGCCAGGAGAATCAGCGTGGTACCCATATGACCCTTGAGGTTGCAATGTGGTAGAAGCCGGTGGGAAGTAGGATGATTGGCCAGAACTGTCCGGCTGAGACGTCACTTGGGGTTGAGCCGTCGTTTGGGTTGGTGAGACCGACTGCCCTTGGGGTTGCATACCATGTTCTGGATGAAGTGGATCTGGCAGTGAAGCATCTGGCGGACCATCTGTCACCCCGGGCACTGAGAAGAAATAAACAGCTCCCGCGAGATCTTTGCCTCCCTGGGCGTAGTATTGCGCCCACGCTTGAACATTTGGATCCGCGTACGTGGTGTGTGGATCATACACGTATGGTGGACCGGACTGTTCTGATCCGGGTTGACTTTGTACCTGAGGCTGGGCTGCTTGTGCAACTTCAACTGCCGGGGTATGGTACTGTTGCTGCTGTTGAGCTTGAGATTGCGGCTGAAGTTGCGGTTGATGCTGAGGCTGAGGTTGTGACTGGGGCTCTGGTTGTGGTTGTAGCTGTGGTTGTTGTTGTTGCTGCTGGGGATAAGGTGATCGTGCAGGCTGCGGGACAGATCCACCGTATGGTTGAGTAGTTCCAGGTGCATATCCTTGTCCAACACCATACCCGGGATCTGCATGCTGCTGTGGGAACGAACTATCGGGGTAGCCAGTCGGTGCAACGTAGCCGTACGGGGATTGTTGCTGAGGAAGTTGCTGATCAAACCCGGGTGTGGCAGTAGGGTAACCATATGGAGGCTGAGGGCCGTACTCCTGGCGGGCGTAGGGCGATTGTCCGTGGCTATAGTCTGAACGGGGAGCAGTCTCGTACACTATTCGGGGATAAGTCGTAAACTGAACGAACAAGAGCGATCTACGTACTCCCAGCATGTCTTGCAAGGCTGTCTTCCATCATCCGATCGAAGATGACCCGTGCCTTGACGAAGCTCTCGTTCATTGATACAAGGTCGGCTAAACGAAACTCTCAATATATCCTACGAGAAAGGGTCAGCGGTTCGCACCTCGCTTCTGGCTATATTTGTCGATGAGTTTGACGATCTTCGGCCGCAGAGACATGCAAGAACGATATAGTTCCTACCAAGAAGGCTTAGGATTACAACGCATGGGGAATTCCAAGACTCGAACCTGAATCTCTTCATTATCCGCAAGATTTTCTCCGGAAGCGTCTACGGTGCGGAGCATTGTCAATAACCTGTCGACATTCACAACCTGCGAAAATACGGCTGCTTCTTGCTCTGCTTCTCTCGCAAGTTCGGCCGCGGTTGGCTCCGGCAACGGCTCCTGTAGGGTCCGATTAGATGAGAAGTGATAATCGAGGGAGGAAACACCAACCACATAATTGACAGGAAATATCCCCGTCCTCCCCCTCAACTGGCCGCGCCACCAATCTTTGTAGCCGCGGTCAACGACCTTGATGATGTCACCCTTTTCAAACGCGAGTTCTCCCTGTTCAGTGGGTTCAAACGTATGCAAAGCCTTGACACGAGTGACTACGGGGGTGGACGCAGGTGCTGGCGCAGCGACGGATCGCAATGATAAGGATGAAGTGGACGATGCTGCAGCTCTCTGCATACTCTGTGCAGGCACATAGCCTGATGGATGATGGGGTCCTGTAGCGTTGCTGGTACTGGGACCAGCTCCCCCGCCGGAGCTCGATGGACCTGTACCATTTGAATGTGCCGGAAACTCGGCATACCCGGTTCTACCACCCTTGTCATGCATAGACATCTCCAGCGCGCGTTGAAGCTCTTCTTCTTCCCTCCGCCGTACTTCATCATCAACGGTAGGCGGAGCAGGCTCGTCTGGTGGCTGAAAATTATAGTCTTCGGACACAAGTCAGTAACTAACAGAAAGGGCAGCAAGAAAATCCCACTCTTTGCTTTCAAATTGCTGTAACACTCTTCCATAACACCGAGCGACGAGTCGTTTTCGAACTCGGCTGTCCACATGGCGACCAGGTTTAAGGCTCTCTTGCGAACCTTGTCATGGGTAGTCTTGAGCGAAGATACGATAAGTACATATCTCCTAGGATCGAATCCCAAAGATGCGCACCCGATCGGTGATGAGCTTCTCGAGAGCCTGAGTGAACGCGCGTGAAGCCAATTCACGGTGAAGATCGATCCCACAATTCTTGGAGAGAGATTCTGCAAGGGAAAGTGAGTAGAGTTGAACATTCGGACTGCGGTGTGCGAGGCGTTTGATGAGGGCGGCGATGACGTTGCGAGCGCTGTAGGAACGAAATCTCAGGGCGGTGGGTTGGATTGAGAAAGAGAAACAAGTACCCTGGTTCACCCTCTTCCTGTACTTTGTCACAGAGGTTGAGAATGACCTCCCAGTTTTCGCTGGTCAAGTTCTCGTCCGTAGCTTTGACTGTATATGTAATGTAAGGCCAGTTGCATATTCGGTTGGAGAGCTCGTCGCGGGTGCGATGGCAACGCACCAACTATATCATCGTAGGGACCTGTCTGGCCGGCTTTGAACATGACGAGTGCTGTTCAAGCCACTGTCAAGCTCGCTGTTGTAGTCGTTGGCAGTGCTGATGGTGATCTCGAGGCTCGTAGTAGTCGCTGCGAGAGGCGGTGTCGATATCCCGAAGATGCCGTGATTGGCGCGTCGCCACTACTCTCGCAAACAAGGCTTTCTGCGCTTCCCCGCTGGTTTCTCTCTACACATCATGGCCAAGGGTACATTATATTTAACGCTAGACTATATGCATCATACTAATATGAGAGCACCCAGTTCCACGGAATTTTCGCCTCCTTGAAGAACTTGAGAAGGGCGAGAAGGGTATTGGCGACGGTTCATGCTCGTACGGCTTGGAGGATAGCGAAGATATCTTGATGAGCAATTGGAACGGAACCATCATCGGCCCCGGCCATGTAAGTCCTCGCCCAAGTCGCCCCCGATCTGCGACATCACAAGCTGATCGTGTGCTCCAGACTGTACATGAGAACCGCATCTACAGCCTCAAGATTCACTGTGGCGAATCGTATCCGGAAAAGCCACCTACCGTGCAGTTCTTGTCCCGTGTTAATCTGCCTTTCGTCAGTCAGTCAGACGGCAAGGTCGACCCTGCCAAACTCAGCGTTCTCACCCAGTGGGGGAGGGACAGCAGCATAGAGACTATCTTGGTTGGCATAAGGAGGTGAAACATTCTCCCGCCTTTCGTTTCAGGTGCTTGATATTCTCATGTTAGGGAGATGGGTTCCTTCAATAACAGAAAGCTACCCCAACCACCAGAAGGCAGTACCTTTTGAGGCGATTCATTAGTGTCGACAGGCGTTGACGCATCAGAAGAGGAGTATTAATTGGAAGAAGAATGGCAAGTCACGAATAACACATCCATTGTCACAAGATGGGTCCCTACCACTATCCTGCAATCTGTTTTCTCTCTAGTGAATTTTCATTCGTTTTGCACAACACTTGATATTGTTGGGCTAGTGTTCCCTGGAGTCTGAGGTCACATAACCATCCTTTCCAGGGGTTACCAGGTACTGAGGCAGGCACTTAACCACTGTCGCATCCACTCTATTCCACGACCTTTCGTGGTGCAGTCAAGTTAGTGACTAATGATCGGTGTCACCGTTAGCGGCCGTTAACGTTGGCCCCACATGACGGAAAAGTTACCGCTTACCGAACCATTTTATAAGATCCCCGACTAATGATCGCTGCTTTCGGCCCCGAGATTCTCGGAGGTTTTTGAAGAAACGCGAGGTATGCCTCGTTTGCCATGACTCCATGAGCTTAGTGATTACTCGAGATGCATGATATTGTGTGGTACATTTATCAATGGATGTAGAATCTGATAGAGACAAAACACATAGTGTTCACCGACGGTCTCACGAAGACGAAGATCCCCTCGTTCTCATAGTGTACAGCGTCGCTGCTCTCACGGACGAAGTTGACTGGGTTTCCAAGATCTTCGTGACGGGGTCCCTGTAGATAAGTTTAAAGACCTTAAGTCTTCCTCCTCGTCCTGAGCACATCGCGATTGAATAGATGGTTGACGATGTTGACGTCCTCGATGTTGCTGCCCAAGATACTCTGAATCTGTCCACCGATTCCATCATTCCATCAACGCGCCTTTCCATGGGCCGTCACGCATCATTACCCGCAAGCTTCACACAAGCACCGTGGGTTACTCGAGTCTCCCGGTGGTACGAGCTGTCTTCTATATATCCCACCTTCAATTCGCGAGCTTATTGACGGAAATTTGACGCACTTGGTCGATCCCCTTCAGATCTAGTGGCGACGTTCAGATTGCGGGGGGGTATATCCATCAGATATCAGGTTATAGTGTAGTTTGGGTGTTCTCATATCTAGAATTCTTCTTGTTTTGTAGTTACTAAGTACGGCGGGATTCAGACATAATTGATGCATAGTTACTTTTTCGTTTCCGCAAGTGAGATCTCTTTTACTCTATGTACATATCTTTCCCCTCGTGAGAAAGGAACTTGATTTATCCCCGAGGCTTGGCAGTATCCTACAGCCCGCTGTAGAATTATCTGATCCGAAGTTCTACTTGAAGATTTGACTGGTATAAGTAACGAGAGGCCGCACATGACCTGGGCATCCTTTGAAATGGACCATCAAACTTGTTTTTCTCGTAAAGGTCTTCTCACAGGTCGGGCAGGCCCATTTGACGGGGACATGATGCTCCTTCATGTGTCTTTCGAGGCTCGACTTCCTCATTGGCCGGCTAGAGCATTTACGCCAGAGACACGTATACAGCTGCGAATCAGATGTGATGCCGTGTCTAAGGTGTAGATGGGTCTTGAGGTCCTTCCCCTTTACTGGGTCGTTGCACAATGTCTCGTGGTCGCCGCGGGATATCCCATGGTCGTTGCAGGACGTCCCGTGGCCTACCCACTGACATATGACCTCCTTTTCGTCAATCAGAACGCCGTTGAATGCTATCATATCCTTCGAGAATGGAATGTTAGGGCGGTGACACCGTGGAGGAAACAGCAACGCACCAACAGCGACCAATCTTCATTGTATCCGTTCGGGCCGTCTGTGATCAGCGCTGCGGGAACGTCCTTGTCGCGTATACCGAGAGAGGCGCACTGGAGTAAATACGCTTCGTGAGTTGTACCTCGTGTAAACGGGACTACTCTCTCACCTCACAAGTGACAGTTGCTGCCTCCCTCTCTGCCTGACATGTCCTCCGGTGGCCAAGTGGAGAGTTACTGCAAAAAAAACTCGATGCACAACTTGGAAAAGGTACTGATTCCTGTTTGTGGCCGGTAAGTATCTGATGTGCAATACATAATGTCTCCTAGCAACAGACCTTGACATGTTTGCTCGGTGAGAGAGCGGAAGGTTCCACGAAGAAATGATCTTCAGGCAGTGTTATAGTGCAGGCCGAATGGGGAATGAGAGTCTCCCCAAAGCGAGTAAGCGTTACCTCTTCAGTGACTGACGGGTGGTGGGGGCCACGTTTCCTAAAACGCAAAATTCCGGCAGAAGGCTCTTGTGCAGCGTGCGGAAATGAAGGACCAGGAGGTTGTGTATCGGTCTGATTCAGCGGGGAAGAGACTTGGTCCGCAGCGCAAACAGGCTCAGGAACACATGTTCCGGATAAGCCCAGAACACGTTTGCGGTGTATGCGCGGGGCACAAGTGACGTCTAACACTAGAAGATATTAATACTTGAGAGGCGATTCAAAGGCTGTGGAAATTACAGGGGAATACTTGTGGTGGGTCTGTTAGCCAATTAAGTGCACGAACACTGCGATGGCAGCCATCGTAAAAAAGGTTTCATTGGAAACTCCCAACTAGGACTCACCGATGATGTCCATGGGGAACCGCCTCAGCGGAAGGATTCAGATGACTATCCGAGACATTCTGCTCGTCGGAGAAGAGATTCGACATCTGTCATGGGTTCTGCTGTGCATTGATCATCCAACCTTTTATTCAGGCTATGAGATTAGTTCCAGATCACCTGTTCCGGGATATAACCCCCAGGCATGGCGAGCGGGTCCCGCCGATATGTGCTGTCTCCCAGACGATCGTCCGACATAAAATGGCAGCCCATCATATTTCATCCTTGCAGTATTCATTTCCGCGCGTCAGGCTGCGGCAGACTTGCAGAGACGGTGTCACTTAATCTTGAGATGGTACGATTTCAAAACGATACCTTTGAAACGCAAACAGGCTGCGAATGAGGATAGTAGCGCTGGGACCAACATCAATAACTCAATGGCTGCTGCAACCAGGTAGCCATAATGGATATAGCCCACCGAGAATTTTGCCAATCTCCGGGAAGACTGCTGGCAAACGCGTTTGCCGAATCCGCATTCTGAATCTTGGCAAGTAGGCACTGTGACTCGGAGGTGGGTGAGAGGTAACTATGCATAAATTTCAAATTTGGACCAACTTGTGATGAAACACGCGCTAGCTCTTGCTAAAAAGAAAACTTCGAACGAAGCTTGCCAAAACTTTGAACAGAACACCGATTCGAGCTTCTGGCCACCCTCGGTTTCACACCCTTCCTATTGGTGGAGTTCCAGAATAGGAGGCCCTGTAGCGTCAGACCAGCGAGTCGAGCTCGATAATCATTCATCCTCCACGTCCCCACTGACTTTTGTTACCTTCTGTTCCAGTTCTAGCAAGAGCCGTCGAGGCTCGCAGCCGGCTGTCTGTGTCGCTTTTCGCGCGATCCATCACATTTCATGTCGAATCTCAGTTTTGCGACACTCCCTCAGCAAGGACGGAGTCTATACCATCCATTACGCTAGCGGGTGGGATTTAGAATTGACTTCATTGCGACCACAACATTCCTTACTCTCTGCCACTCGTATGTTGCTTGCCACCGATTTTTAGTATTCAGAAAAGCTTATAATAGCTAGCGGGCTGCGGGCGCTACTGGTTGGCCAATATCCACTGCATTTATCCAGTCCCCCTCTCAACGAGGGGCAGGTTCTCTCCGACTCCGAGCCTGTCGGTTGGTCTCCACCTTTGATCAGTGGATACCAGTTAGTGCATCGTTACCCGGAAGCTTCTTCCCCTATATCGCACAGGTGCTGTCGGCGATCACTCTATTCCACTTATGAAGAAGTAACAAACTCCACGAGGCTCGCGAGCTTGTTGTCATGCTTAATTGGTCCCCTTCCAAAAGAACTCCTCTACTCCCCTCCCCCTCGTGAGAAGGGAATGTTTATCCCCGAAGGTTGCCGGTGGGCTCACACAGCCTGGTAGTATTGTCTTTACTCGGTGGTACTTCGTCGAATCCCGCCCTGGGATGGCAAGGAAGGAATCCATGCCAGTCAGTTCCGGCATGATACTACATGGGAACGAGTTGAAGTTGCTGGTGAGAATCTGAAAGGATCCTGGTAGCCCAGCTGGCCTGTGGGAGCATGCCTCGCCATGAGGTGACTGTTGGCTTATCGCTGATAAGCCCATCTCTACGCAATCAACCTTTCATTGGGCCGCGCCCATCATACCCCCTGTGGTCACTGTTTCCTGGCCCACCTACCCTGTTAGACCGTTGCAGCTCGAGGTTCATCTGCACAGCCCTGGAAAGGCGGTGGTCGGGGTAGCAGTAAGCCCCCTGACGAGCTTTCGTAGGGTCGAAACTGCACACCTTATACCACCCCTTTGCCCGTACATGCGCGTGTTGTACACGGCCCCGAGGCCTGATCCTCGGAGAGGATCGCCTGACGAACGCAGAAAACCGGGTCCGACAACCCAAGTCGTCCTCTCCTTGCACTCCGACTACCCTCTAGGGTTGCACTTCACACTTCCTAGACTCCCTGCTGTTTTAAAATCATGCTATTGCCTCCAGAGATAGAAACCCCAAATGGGAAATTACTCATAACCAGCTGGTTTTACCCCAAAGAAAATCCACGTAAACGATCACCCGGCAACACCGGTAATGGTTCGAGGGTTCATTGGAGGGGAGAGAAGGTGGGGTATAACTTATTTCACCGGGCTCGTGGAGTGCACTCGACATTGTACCGTTACGGCACCGAATTCCGGAAATAGTGCTCGGGGCCAGGAACCCCAGAAAAGTCCGGCCAAATACCTGCCAGGTCGGACAGTTAGTCACTGGTCACCGGTCATTGACCCCTGAAGGCCTGTAGGCCTGACCGAGCGGATAGTGGCTATCACCTACACGGAGCATCATTGAAGTATCCTAGCAGTGCAACGGCACCCCAGAGGACCAAGGAATCGGTATCGTCACCACCGACACCCGCATCGCGATGCCCAGCCACGAATTAATTGGCAGACGGCGTGTAACCACGCGACACACACTAGCCCTTTAATAGAGCGACATTGCCCATTAGGTATGTCTATATCACACTCGTGGCCCCAGGTTCCCGCCACACACCATGTGGTCAATTGACTAGTCTGTGTTCTAGTTATTTTGGGAGTTTGTCGTTTCCCTTCCCGGAGACCCTTCGTACGTGTATTGTAACATGCTGTCCAAAGTATGAAAGTTGACACACGCCCAATGGCCCACCTAGGTGATGCGCGCCCATGAACCAAGTGACACGCGCCCATTAATCCAAGTGGCTGCGTCAGCCAATGCATGTGCATGCAGCACGTGTATAACCCTATGAAGGTTTCGTTAAGTAACTCAAGTACTCGATACGGTTTTGTCGGATCATTTGAAGATTCAAAAAGGGACGTGACTGTAAGCATGTACCAATAAGTCCTGACTCCTTCGAGCTGAGTACCATTCACTTGGAAAATTCTTGGCTCGCGAGGTGACAACAATTTTTCGCGAGTGGCACTACCTAGGTGACAAAATTTCCCTCCGCTATGACGAATCTTCCCGATCATAGCGACCGCCTTCTGATCTCGGAGCTATAGGTCTGGTTTTGGGAGACTAGAATCTCGTCCGAAATTCCGGCTCCTGCGCAGCGTTTTGGTTCCTGTGACTTCACATCTCCGTCTCGGTTTCCCTTGGTGATCCCTCAGTCTGAAACCCCATTCCTGTCCAAGGAAACCTTATCTCACCCTTTCATCCGATTCCCACATGAATGTCTCGCGCAAATCGCTCGAGGTAGTGGCTCCGACTCCACACGAGGCCGCTCAAGCGTCTATCACGCGTCTTGTGATTTCGTGCGATTCCGAAGACTCCCTCGTGGGCCACTGGCGGTGGATTTGTTTCGCTTGAGCCCCTGGCAGATGGAACACTCATCAGTCCCTCCTTTATGGAGGTGATCGCACCGGAGAGATTCTGATAAGAACACCGTGCCTGCCGCCTCAAAGGTCCAGTGTGTAGTCCCAATACTGTATCATTATCGGAATTTCCGACACTAGGTACACCCAGTAAAGCATGTTCATTGATACGGTTTGCATTATTATTAGGGGCCAAGCCGAAGTTGTATCCTTGAAAATTTACTGATGACAAGTACGGTCAACTTGCATGCCTTTCGGCCTTCTGGGTAGCCTCCAAGGTATAGGTTGCTAGGAGGTGTATGGGGTGTTCGGGAGGTCAGAAAAAATATACGACATGCGATTTGAGTTTGGTCATACAAATTACTACCACTTGCTCTTGCTCATTCATATCCCCTCATTCTGTTTACTGGTTGTGGCGTAGGTGTAGGTCAGTAAGTTGTGGGAATACTCAATGCAAAATCCCTGCAAACTAACAAAAAATGTGTATGATATCAGGAGTGGTTATCTATGGTACGTGTTAGGTGGGAGTCGGTGGTATTACAAACACTCGGCCGGGGACATGCGACTGTCGATCGGAACGAGAGTACTCGGCAATTTACACTAGCAGGCACACGTTCTATAATTACATTCTTACCCCTCAAGGAAGCGCGAGCCAAGCAGCCAGCAACTTGGGGAAGTTAGGCGTACCAAGGCCAGTCACAGGGTCCCAACCGATTGAGGTATTGTATCCGTTGGTTCCGCATCCAGGATTATCTCCCCTAGTGATATCGTTGAAAGCGCCGGAAAACGCAGAGGAATAGATCTACAATAAATGTCCTCGTCATGATGTTGCAACGTTCGCTGGAGTACAATTTCACTCACCGTTGGGTTGATGAATCCAATAGTCGATTTGCCGGCCGCGATGCGAGCATCATTGATCATAACAAAGATCGCAGCACTGACTGGAGAGGAGCAAGACGTCCCGTAAACGAGCTCAAATTCGCCGTCGATCTAAGTCATGCAGGGGGAGTGTGAGCGGCTTTCACCCAGATAGATAAGAATAGCCAACATACAGCAACGACATAGTTCGCTCCGTTAGCGGAAATGTCAGGGAAGCCACGGGACTGTTTACTCGTTAACCTTTCCAGCTTGGAGTGAAACAAGAGTATACCTTTCCAGTGGAGTTCCAGATGTCTGCAGGGTAATTGGGGTAATAGTTTGTCAGGTAGTAATCAACAGCCGACTTCTGGTACTCGGGCATGGCAAAGTAGTTGCTGAATCCACCACCAGAGTAGATGACCTCCTTGCAAGCCGTCTCAGGCTCGTAGACTGTGGAGTTTGGTGGAACCATGGTAGCACCGACGGAAGTGATATAAGGGCAAGTTCCAGGGAAAGATGGGTTGAATATCTTTCCAGTGGTAGTTTGAGTTCCTACCCACCGGCGCAAGACTAAGAACGAAACCATGTAGGGGAGAGGGGTGTACTTACCGTTAGGGTTCAAACAAACGCCACCATTACCAGCGACACCGGTGTCACCAGAGCTGTACAGGATGGTGATACCCATGAGACCAAGTTTGGCATACTCGGCACACTGACGTGCGGCATAAAATGGCGAGAGATCAGCTTCATTGCTCCCGTACGAGGTCGAGATGACATTTGCGGGCGCGACGGTTCCGCATGCCTCAGGACCTTGACGAAGGGGTACATCAAGCTACTCTGGGGAAGTCAATGTGTACTGACCTTCATATCCACCACCATACGGATCAGGGTAAATGCCATCTTGGTTCGGGTCATCGCCACCCTCAAAGTAGCAGTAAGAGGCATCGAGAGCATCGAGGAAGTTGTTGAATGAAGCACCTGAGAAAACGACATCAGCCTCGCCAGAATGTATGATACCTTAATGACCAACCCTCTACCATATCACCAACTTGATACAGAGTCACTGTTTGCGATGGCCCGACAAGACCCATACCATATTGAAGGTCAAGGTCAGATTCGCCATTGTAGTCGAAGCCCTGATACTCGGTCTGTGCATAACCTGAGCGGAACGTGAGATCCATATACAATTCTGTACAGTGTACTCTCTTACCTCCGTCAATCGAAACCATGTATGGCGACTTTCCGTAGAGTGTGGGAGAGAAATTTCCGAAGAACATATCCAGATCACTCTGAAGGTAGGCTTGTGGTGTGTATTCCACTGAGATTCATGCAATTTTCAGTGGGAGGTAGCATTAAAACTGTTGTTCGCATACCAATTCCGTAGCTGTTGGCCCCGGCTGCACTCGGGGTGTAGAAGATTCCATAAAGTGCGCGTAAGCAGTCCAACGTAATGTACTGGTCGCACGTCGAAAGGTCACTGGGCAGTGCAACTTCCAACTTTCCAGCAGTCTTTGGTCCAATCCCCACCCCTGGTTGACCGATGGAGCGAGCGGGCTCGGTGATATCGCGACGCGTCAGCTTAGCATCGAAGTGTACACTCGGGGTGACAAAGTCCACGTGAGGGACAATGTGTGCAGGGAGATGGTAAGCGTCACAAGCTGTGTATTCGACCATCAGCACCATGTAAAATACGATCCCCGAAACCAACCAACCGACATGCTCCTTTCCTGAGGTATGACTGTAGAGGTTGTATTCTGTGTGAAGGAGACGCTCTGCCTCCCCGACAGTGGCAGTGACTTCGATCCAACCCTTGTTAGACGTCAACCGGATACGGTTGCTCTCGACGCCGCTCTCCAAGAGCCATGATCGAACTGCCTCGATTGTCTCATCGCTAGGTGCAAACATCTCGAGGACATCACCCGCAGACCAGTGTTTCCCGTATTTCTCGGACTCGGGATGCGACACCTCCATGAGATACCTGCCGATGTCATCAATGTTTCTCTGGGTCAGGGCAAAGCGCAGAGGGACAGGTGTGCTGGGTTCATATCTGCGCTTCAAGGTCCAGCCCGCAGGTACATGGGTGCGCCTCTCATGGAGGGTGTAGGGAGAGGGACTTGGTTCCGCAGCGGCGAGGAGACTAAGACCAAGGACGATGAATGAAAAGAGGACCCTCATGACGGAGCAATAGCAGGTGTCTCGGCACCATACTGTAATCTTGGAGAGAACTTTATAGGGAGTATGGTGGGATGAAAAAAGGCAGCAGCATGATACCCGTCCAAAATAGCCAAGGTCGGGTAGCTGTCTCTGGTGTTCTATGGGAGTTCCACGCATATTTAGGATGCGTGCTGCATG
>QFEL01003195.1:0-11383 GCA_003316195.1 Neoboletus brunneissimus
CCATATCTGCATCCGCTCGCTACACGCTCACATGTCAATGTGTCCCTCCGCCTCGTCACTGCGACCCACGTCCAGAGCCTGATGTCTACTAACAGGTCAAGTCTCTAAAACACCCTTACGCGAATCGATCCCGGATCCCATTTGAATTTGGTACCTGTTTCTTCGTTTGACCACTAGAGACATGATTTCACCTCGTTCGTGTGCGCTCGAACGAATCATAAGCGGGATCGATGGACCGGTCGATGTCACTGGACCACAATGGATGTGATTGAGTAAGGTGAACTAATAGATGGCTTGCTCACTTCTCCGAGAGGGTGGAGGTTACCCTTGTCGAGTTTCGTGCGCGATCTGCTGCGTCCAGTCAACATCGCCGACGCGCGTTAGTAGCCATTTGCCCTGGCATAGTGAGTGACATGTCCTTTCGAGTTCGGAGAGAATAGAAGGCGTCTGCTTCTGAGAAATGTCGACGCACCCTCGACCGGGCGCTAGGAGAAATTCCGGAGATCTGGTGTCGGAGAAACACTGCGGTAGCAGTCATGGGAAGACGTACGTAACGCTAATAGTTGAAGAACAGGAAATACCTGACAAGAAGGGTTATGTCAGTCACAAGAATGCGAGCGAGAGCAGCGGTAATCGTTCAGGTGGGGGCAGGGCCTTTGAGTAGTGTTGGAACGAGGACACTCTGACGGGATCTGCTGTGTGCGAATTACGACTTGTGCCTGCGATGATGAACTGTCCATCGTGGGCGTTCCATCGTGCGAAGACCTGCCAAGCGGTGGAGCCTTGGGGAGCGACGGCAGACTATATTTACCTACGGGTGCAACCGATAAAATAATCTGTCTTTCCGCCTCCCAGGCATAATAGCGGTAACCCAAAATCAAAATCATGGAAAACGGGGTCGAGTTACACGCTCGCACGTATAGGTAGTGCCATCGAGCGGCTCAGCCAGAGCCCGCTGACCGACTACCGCGAGGATGTCTCCGAGTGCGGATTCCTCGGAAGTTCCTCACGTCAGAGGGCGCACTACTGCCGGGCGAGACACGCCGTCATCACCTGCCGCGTTCTTCCACGTTTCATGTCGCAGAGAATAGGGTCTCGAAAGTCGATGACGATTAGGGACAGTATTACCGAGGAACGGATAGCCTATCGTCTATTTAAGAGCATGACAGAGAACGTGGCATGGGCTGAGAAGGCTATCTTTGCAGAGCGGGAAACAGCGGGACACCCGTGTCCAGAAGTGACAATAGACGTCTCCGAATGCTAGAGGTAAAAGACCCAATGTCTAGCACGGAGAGTCCTCGGATGATATGAATGCCGAAAAAGGCAGTTGGCTGAAACTCCGACGGGCGTGGTCGAGGATGGCTCGAATGACGCGGCCCATAAAGCAGCTCAGCGGTGACTATACTTGCAGACCCTCTCAGGAAAGACATGGACTCCATCGCTCTCCCAATACAGAGACAATTCAACCCATACTCTGACAACGGCGGCACCATCCTCGCGATTGCTGGCGCTGACTTTGCCGTCATCGCGGGCGACACGAGGCAGAGCGAGGGATATAGCATCCAGACGCGATATGCCCCAAAGGTCTTTCGATTGTACGCGTCGCTCTCCCACTCATGCACCATGTCTGCTCACACCTCCAACAGGACCGATCGTGCTGTTCTCGCCGTGAATGGCTTTGCGGCAGATGGAAACATGTTTGTCAAGAAAGTAAAGCAGCGTCTAGAAGTATGTGCACGTCCTCGATCTTTGACCGTGCTCTCACCCGCTTTACTTCAGTGGTATCGCCACGCCCATTCAAAAGACATGCCCCTCCGTGCCATTGCACGATTGATTCAAACAATGCTCTATGCCCGACGGTTCTTTCCCTATTACGTGTACAACATCCTAGGTGGTATCGAAGAAGATGGTTCGTCAAACATGTACTTCCTCTCCTCCCCTCTCATCTCACAAGGTCAGGCACCGGTGCGGTCTACTCGTTCGATCCCGTTGGCTCGTACGAGCGCGAGGCATGCCGTGCAGCGGGCGCTGCACAGTCATTAGTACAACCATTCTTGGACAATCAGGCATGTCAACCCCCCTTCTTTCTCATCCACATCTCCGATTCTTCGCCGATGTGGGCCCGTCCACCGCCCTGATATTTGACGCTCACAATACCGCAGATCTACTTCAAGAACCAGCAACCAGCACCGGGCACGTCGCATCCGGTACACTTGCCTCTTCCGACCGTCTTGTCGATAGTCATCGATTCATTCACGAGTGCAACTGAGCGCCACATCGAGGTCTGGTATTCCCGACCCTTGTCCTGCCCCAGTGCTAATTTTATCTCTCCAGGTCGGTGATGGCCTCGAAATGTATATCGTGCTTGCCAAGGGCCGCGGTCTGCAGGGCTTGGAGGGTATCCGAGGTGCACAGGAGCTCACGGTGACCGAGGATGGCGAGCGTGTCTTTGTCGTTCAGAGAGATCTGAAGAAGGATTGAAAAATCGACCGTGTAGTCTGCCGTGAGCAATGAGCCGTTTGAAATAAACCGTCGTCCACCGTTGTGGTGCAAGTTTTGCGAGAAACCACGATGTGAATTATAGTTGTATTGTACACGCTAACTGTAGAGATGACATTGTCAATCCATGGCAAGTCGACCGTTGCCCGTAGTGCCAAGGACATAACGTGGTTGCTATGAAAAAAGGCGCGGAAAAGACCCGGCGCAGTTGGACAGAAACGCAATGGTCTGAAAAACAAGGAACGGGTAAACAAAGATAAACAACAGCACTCCCTCCTCATCACCGACGTCGTTGTCAGCGTCCGCCTCTCTGCCGTGCCAGCAAAGCGCCCCCTCCTTCATTCCCTCCCTCCACCCTGCAAGCTCGGCCGACGCCCTGCCCATCCCTGACCCCCTCCATGATCGTCTTTTCTCTCCTTTGCCTCTCTCTTGCAACACATGCATTCGGTCAGGACATTGTTTACAACTTGGGGCACAATGTGACGACCATCATTGGTACTTGGTCTTCGGGTAGCCAAAACGTCATGACTGGCACAGTCAGTTTTCTCGATAACCCATCCGTCTCGCATGTTGTTCACACGCACATACTCGACAGGGCTTTGCACAACCCGCCAACCTGTCGTTCATCTACCCACCCACGACTGGTATGGCATATTCATTGTGAGTCGATTGACGATGCTGAGCGTCGGACGCTGAGACGGTGTGCACGCAGCACCTCGGATGGTTACTACGAGATCGCACGGTACCGGATGACGGGGAACGGTAACCGACCCTCTTCTTCCCTTGCGTGGGACCGTCTATTCACCTCGTTCGCTTCCACCAGGCACCCAACCCAGCTGCATCACCGGCGTCATGAACTGGTGTCATGGCACCTACGACCTCGTCTCCAACGGTTCCATCATCCTCACCCCCCTCGGCGACGGCTACCAACAAATACAAGACCCCTGTGCCCCCGTATCCAACTTTATCGAAAATTACAACGATACAGAGCTCTATCTGCAATGGAATATCTACCAGGATGTGGTGCGGGGATATACCCTGCAGCTATATCAGTTTGATGGGACCCCTCTGGCGCCGCTGTGGCAGGTCTCACCATCGCCGAATATGTTACCGACGCAGCAGTTACGGAACGTCTCGTCGTCGTCGTCGTCGTCATCGTCGACCCCGAGCGCGGCGGTCCTCCTTGCGAACGCTGGCGAGCGCAGTTGGGGAGTGTCAAAGTTGACGGGCGTGTTTTCGGTCGTTGCAGGACTTGGGATCGCATCGTTACTACTCTGATATGGGAGGCAAGGTTACCAGAGGGTGATGGGACCCCTTTCTTTCCCTGCATCGCGCGTCCGGTGACGGATGGTGCTCCATCCCGCTTGCGTATACGACCTCCACCTACCAGCACGCTAATAGAGTTTTTCATATCACGCATGAGATGCACATTCTCCCCAGCTAGTTTGCCCTTTTGCAGATATAACTTGCTTCTTTGCCCCTTTTATCTCTTCTTTCAGATCCTAGTTGACGATGGACGTTACGGACACACAACATGCCTGCTGACCTGTCCTCGGGGAGGAGGATACATGATGGGGCGTGTGGACGGCCCAGCTTGTCTTCTGAAGCGAGAGCGCAGTATACGTTCGTTTCTTGATTCATGGGGCCTGTTTTAATATCATACCCTCGCGACACTTTTTTTTTGGATAATGCAATCAGGACATGCGACGTCGAATACAGCGCTTTGCTTGATGTCGACCGTAGAAAGTGGTAATTTAATTTAAAAGTCCGTCCCCTGTTCCGAGTTAGTCGGGTGAGTGTTCTGGTCCCCGTGAGGTTTTTTTCTCGGTGAGGTTGCCAGCTAGGTACGTAGTAGCCTCTGTTCTAGGGGCACGACTCCCTTCAGTCGGCGGAAGCAAAAAAACTGTGCCAAGGTTCTGTCAGGAAATCGTGCCCCAAAACATTCTCGCACTTTTTTTTCTTCAAAAAAGAAATTGAAACTCCGATTTCGAACACCGACACCTCTTCGAATCTGGACTGAGATCATCATCCAGCCGAGCGCATTGCTCGTATCGATGCTGTGCCACACACTGTCAACGGCGATCCCGTTCTAATTTGAGAGAGTCCATCTGCACCGGGCACTGCTCGCTCGCTCGACTTTTATTGTATTTATGTGACGATACCCGATCAAAGGACCCGTGGGTGCCACCCGCGCAACTCGGCGCGGAGGGATCTTTCCGACTCCTCTTGTTCGCCGCCAGCCAGCCAGCCAGCCATTGCAATTGGCTCCGACCGGCGCTCCACCCGCGGGGTCCGTCTTATTCCGTTGATTTGTGGTCATTGTGGCGCTACATCCGGGCTTGTGTCGTCCGTCTCATTCCGCTGATTCTTTTTCGTCAGAGTCCACGTCCTTTGTTCCATCCGGACCTATGTCGTCCGTCTCATTCCGCTGATTCGATGTCGTCGGAGTCGACACCCGGGGCCACCGGGGCCCAGGTGTGTGTATGATGTGTCACCGAAAACGACGTGTACGACCGGTTCCAGGCAATGTGTTATTGTATTATCGGGGCGGTTCGTCCCGGACTAGTACAATGAGTTGTATCACAACGATCTACTGATCTCGTGTCTTTTTTTTTTTTTTCGTTTCTGTTTCAGTGATGATGGTGGCGAGGGGTCAATAGGATGATGCGAGGGATCGATATGCAAGACTGTGGCAACGAGTTGTCCGTCTCATTCCGCTAATTTGTCATCGTCGTGGCCGCAACATTTTGCGTTCCATCCGGGCCTGTGTCGTCCGTCTCATTCCGCTGATTCCGTCTCGTCGTCGTCGACACTCGGAGCCATCGGGGGGCCCGTGTGGTGGTGTCGAATGCGTTACCGAAAATGACATGTATGACCGGTTCCAAGCAACGTCGGGGCGGTTCGTCCCGGGCGGTACAATGAGTGCTATCACAACGATCGTGATGAGGAGTCAATAGGATAAGACGAGGGATTGATACGCAAGACCGTGCCACTGGGTATAGATAACATTGTGCGCGATCGACGATCGAGTGATCTGGTCGATCGCCTGGAGTCTGGTGCTCGTGCGTTAGGTAGTTGCGCCCGTGTCGCGACCGAGACTCGATCGTCCTGGCTGACTGGTTCCTTCTGCGCGATTGTTTCCCTATGGGGTTATCCAAAAACGTCCATATTCAAACTGGAGTCGAGCACGAGATGGAGGCGTAGTAGAGTTGGAAAGTCGGGAAAGGGGGTCGTTGTGCCGTCTCAGGGAAGGAGGGGGGGCATGTCAAAGTTGACAGTGAAGGTATGGTTATGGTAGAGATGGGAAACGGGATTTCAGATCGGTCAGGGGACTTGGCCGAGGATCTAGTGAGGACCAGCCACCGTTGTCAACTCTTCTGAACACGGTGTGGGTATGTAAATTGGCGGAATGACTCTAACTTTCCCGGTTCCGGAACGAGGGTCTTGGAGACTGGGGGGGTGACGTGCTATTTGGATGGGATCTAGGTTCGGGTTTGGGACTTGGACGGCAAGCTTGGCATGACAAGGGAAACGGGGTGGGGTTCAATGATGAAGCAATGGAACCGCGATGCTAAACGTCTACTGCGTTTGATCCGGTGTGGGCGTGAAAGGCGGTGTTTTTCGTCCCGTTAGCGAAAGGAGCTGTCATACATGGCAGACAAGGATCGAACGTGTGTCTGTAGGCTGGGAATAAGTCGATTAAAGAAGTGGTTCGATCGGACGGAACTTGAATTCGATGGGTGACGGAATTCAAAGGGACACGGAGACGGGGAGAGGAGGAGCCCGTGACGCAGTGCACGGCTGGCACTGTGACTGCTTGGCCAAACAGGGGCTCTATGATAGTATCGGTGATGAGAGGGTGTAAACCCGTGTACAACACCATCAGTGTGTTGTTGGTGTAGAGGGCAGGACCGTCTTGAATGGGCACCGTCTTGATCCGCAGTCGGGGTATAAAAGTGGAGGGATCTGTTGTGGTCAATCATAACCAAGGTGAAACTTGTCGATGTTTCAACTTGCCTCTAGGCTTCAGTTGATGGCGGTTTGGCTCGCAATTCTGGGGTGCCAAGCTGAGTGATCCACTGGTGTCGGTATAGAGGCGTGAACCACGAACCGAATAGAAGCGATCAAATATAGGAAGGCGTTGGCACTAGTCAAGGCGAGTAGCGGCTGCAACGTTGCAGCACGTCGTCCTGTGTGTTTGTTAGGAGGTAGAGCGTCATGGCGGCTCGAAAATGTAGAGTTTGATTGTGAGGGAGAGGGTTTGAGATCGCCTTGATGCGCTTGAAGAGGGGTGACTCGGAACAAGGATCACACTTCGAAGATCGGCTCTAAACGCAAACATCTTTTTGTGGTGCGATGACAGGCGCCGACAGGGTTGCCTGCGCGCTCTAACTAGTGCGTGGTGAGTCATCGCGCGCGGGGCCACGTTGCTTTCTTGCTCGGCCCAGCCATTTTCGGCGTGGAAATGATCACGGAAGCACGGCCTTGAAGGCGCAGTAGATATCCCCATTTCTGGCCGAAACAGAGCGAATGACAGGTTGCGCCGCACGTGCGGTCCTGTCGAGGTGGTCGTCGTTTGCACAGAGCCTTCGACGCTGGTGTCCGCATATGGCATCGGACGTCCGTGTCCGCGGAGTCAACATGGCAATATATTCCCACGATAAATTGGATGACCGTTCCGCTGCTGCTTGCTCCTTTCCCCGCACGTCTCTCTCTCGTTTTGGCCCCGTCTCACGTGCACCGTTTCAGATCTCTCCCTTATTTAAAGCCCTTCTCTTCCTGATGAGCCCCGCAATGTTACTGGCACCTCATCCTGCCGACCCTTGGCCTCTCTCACACTCACCCCTTCCCTCCTCGTCCACCCAGGGGCTCACCACGCCGTTCGGAACATCCTTTGACATGTCACAGCACTCGAGCGATCGCTACAACACTCCCGACACTCGCCCTTCATGCCCGGATCTTGATCAGCAAACCTCGCAAAAACTCCTCGCTGAGGAATGGAACCCCACTCATCCGTTCTCACAGGCACAGGAAGCCAGCATCTCTCCCGCAGCAATGTTTCTGGCCGCATTCACCTCACCCATACAGCCTACGCGGCAGCCTGATGACGAGGGCGAGACGGTCGCTGGCTACGTTCTAGGTCCGGTCATCGGACACGGTGGCTTTTCGACCATCAGGCGCGCATTCTCTCCATCAGGCGGCGTTGTCGCGATCAAGATCGTGAGGCGATCAGACATTGCAAGGCAAAGCGATCCATCCTTGACCAAAAAACGTCTCGACCACGAAACAGAGATCTGGTCCTCACTCAGCCACGAACATATCCTCCCTCTCTTTTCCACCGAGCATACGTCGTATGCTGACTTTTATGTCACACTCCTCTGCCCCGCTGGCTCGCTTTTCGATATTCTCAAACGGGACGGCTCCCCCGCTTTACCTCTCGACGACGCCGGCATGATGTTTCGCCAGATCGTCCGAGGTGTACGATACTTGCACGAAGTTGCCGGATACGTCCACAGAGACGTCAAGCTTGAAAACGTCCTTGTAGACGAAATGGGTGTCTGTCGCATTTGCGACTTTGGTCTCACGCGCGGAATAGGCGAGTCAGACGACGACGAACACCTGGATTATGACAGCCCTCTCATGCATCGCCACCGCTCCACCATCCACCACACCGTGCGGCGTGCAAAAGTCACGCTGCCCTCCCATGCATCCATCTTACGTCGCGGGCCTCGCCGCCATCGCACCTCCACTCCCGTCGGCGACAACTCCCCCGCTCCCGTCCATCCCGCGCACGCATTTCAACCAGGTTCGCTCCCATATGCTGCACCAGAACTCCTGTCCCCGCAGACACCTGGAAAGCATTATGGTGCATGTCCAGCACAAGATATGTGGGCGTTGGGATGTCTGCTCTATGCCCTGCTCACCGGTCGACTTCCCTTTTATGACCCGTTCGAGCCTAGGTTGACAATGAAAATTCTGCATGGTGGGTGACAAGGCGTCTCTGTCCTCTTTTCACTCACGAGCTGTCTCTAGGCGCGTACGACATGCCATATAATATTGGTCGTGGAGCGGCTCATGTACTAAAGGGATGCCTTGAGCGTGACGTGCGGTACCGTTGGACCATCGCGATGGTGGATGAGATGGCCTGGGACATTGGTTTGGGACAAGTTGACGAATCATCTTCTGTATCACATGCGGACGAATTCGAGTTCATAGATTATCCCAACCGGCCCGCGCGTTACCGCCTGCGATCACGTTCTTGCGACCACAATTCTACCTTCGATCCGCCTTCCTCTCGTCTTCGCAGGTCACTTTCTCGTACTTCTGTCATGACTTCCAGCTCCCTTTCGAGCAGAAGCACCAGCCGGAGTGTATCTAGACCGCCAACCACCACGCACCTGCCGCTGACGACAGCGTGTGATGATGTCGGGAATGCTGTATTGAACGCGCCAACAACCATGTCTTCGCTCACTCCCCTGGACATCGGCGGATCGGCTCTCGCGTCGCCTACTTCCCCCGTCGAGCGCGGTCGGAGCCCGAGAAAGGCAGACCCACGACTAATCAATCGGTTTGCCCCTTCAATAGGGGCTTCTACAGCACGATCCGATCTCGATCGCGAGCCTAGTCGTGGGCGGGAGATGTATTCCAGACCAGATGTGTTGGACAACACTTCTCGCTGGGCCTCCGCGTTGGGGCTGGATGCCATTGCAGAGGTCGCGACCCGTTTGAATGGCGCGTTGTCCCCTGGGATGGAGAAGCTGCGCCAGATACAAAACCAAAACCATTCTAGTAAATCCAAGTTCGAAGAGGGCAAAAGGGCCGAGAGTACGCCGCCAGTGTCGTCTGCGTGGTCCCTCCGCCTACCTCGAGGCGTCAAGGAAGATTCGCAATCGTTAAGACCGGGGGAATCTCTTGGCGTCGGGGGTGCGTTCCTCCGCGAGCCCAGCGCCACACCGATCCCGATCGTCCGCAAGAACGGGACGCGAAGCCGCAGTGTGGGCCACGAACCCGACAGTACCGCGCGTCGGCTTTTCTAATACCTCGACACCAACGCCTCTTGTCTTACCTGTCTATGCTCGTCCTCTTTCCCGTTGACGTTGTCGTGCTTTTCCCCGACTCTCAGCGAAATGCATCTGTGAGTCTCACCTATGATGAACGTACCCGATGCGTTTGTCTCTTTTCTTGTCTCGTCTTCAATTACGCGGGCTTATGAATGTATTCTTTTCTTTGTATCTCTAGTTTCTCACGGTATACGCATACGACCTTGTGATGTCAATGACTCTACTTTCTTATTCTATCCAGCCTCACCTCTCTTTCTGGCTCACCTCTCAATCTTGGACTCTCCTCCTTTTCACAAGGTCTCCCTGCTCTGACACTCACGAACTCACACTTTTATATCTTGATATTTGTGGGCCTCACCTCTCGGAATGTGTTTTCGCTAGTTTGGCATGCCTGGATACCCTCTCTCCTTGCATTTGTTTCTTTGCAAAAAGTTATTTATCTGACGTCTCTTCCACTCTTTTTACTCGCACTACATTGTACTAGTCTGAAATGCATTGTAGGAATGGAAATCGATTTCATTCAGGTCATGGTTCGAGTCTTGCTTTGAATTGGCACGTATACCGACGTCGCGTTCCCCGTTCGTACTCGTCAGTCGTTCGAGATCCTATCCAAACATATCAGTTTTCCAAACACATCCGAGAATAAACGTTGGGTTGTGTATCATCGTCAAGGGGTTTTCGGTAACTGTACGTACGCACTAACGCCACCCTACCGCTGCGGCACAAACTGCGCCTGCTCCGGTGTAACCCTCGAACGCCAAATGGCTCGCTGCCTGACGACCAACTCTGCACCGCCTCGACGTACTCCACAGAAGAAGAAGAAGAAGAAGAAACTTCAAACCGGAACGTGCCCAAGCGTTCGATCGCACATACAATTGAGCCCGCGACAAAACGTACCGTCCCCGATCCGGCAACCAGGGGGTCTTTTTTTTCTTTTCTTCTGAATTTGTATTGTGTTCGTTCGGACGGACCATGGGTGAGTGACAGGTCTGGGCTGTGCCATCTTGGATCAGACTAAGCCCCGCCAGTGGTTAGGTTGCGATATGTCATTGTCGTGGGGCTTGAAACTTCGTGCGTGGTCTAGCCTGAACCAGGAATGGAGCCTAATCGTAAGGATATGGAATGAGGGAGTGATGGGGAACGACTCGGTCGACCCGGCACGGCTGGGAAGCGGACGTGGGGGTGTGAGAGTCGTGCGATTCGGATGGTACCTGTATTAGACTGGGCATGGAAACGACTGATTCTGGCTCGGTACGTTTCATAGCGTGAAACACTGTCGATGCACGCGTGTGCCTCGAAAGGCTTGCTAAAAGGCACCCCACGCGCGCATTCTGGATTTCACTCCACCTTGTCGATCTCGGGACTTCAGGACTGGCGTGACCGGCGGCATGAGCGTATCTCCCGTAGAGATGGCACCCTGTGGTATATGCCCCACTCGACCATGCCACCAACAGGGATACGATACAGAACACGCTGATCGATCGTTCAATCTCGAATCAGAATCTAACAGGGGAAAAAAGGGGGCATCCACGCACGTTCTGGATGATACTCCATCTTGCGTGTGTGTGTCTATTTCGGGACTTCAAGGCTGGCACCGGCGGTACGAGCGTGTCCCCCGTAGAGATACACCCGATGGTATATGCCTCACCATTAACACGGATATAGTACAGAGCGCGTTGATCGATCGTCCAGTCTCGAATCTGGAACCTGCCACGCGCGACTTGAATGATTCACGTTCGAATCGTTTCGTTACCTGTATCAGTCACGTTTTAGAATCAGGGTCAGCGTGGTGCTTGTTGTGAACACCGTATCGGACGTCGTTC
>QFEL01003210.1:3796-13821 GCA_003316195.1 Neoboletus brunneissimus
GTAGTCTGGCCCAAGCTGGCCCCTCCTTCTATCTCCGGTGCCCCATAGGGTAGTGGAGCCATCGGAGTGTTCTAGCAGTAGGGCCGTGTGGTTTGCCCCACATGCGATGTGAGCGACCTTGGAGGTGAGATCAGGGAGTTGGTTTGGTTCACATCCTGCGAACTGACACGGGATGAATGTATGGGCATCATCGTAGGAGCCAATCCCTAGCTGGCCTTTGGCATTGGAACCCGCAGTGAGGAGGATACGATGCGATTGCATACGTCGAAGGTGAAAATGATGGCTGTCCACGCAATAACCGGATCTTGCTGACTCCGACGCTTGTACAGAGGTATATATCCCCAGCTGCAATTATCAACGTATTATGCGTTACAGTACATTGGATATATCGTGCGGTAGCATTTCCAGACATCAAAAGGAGAGATTCGGTAAGATAATTACGCAGACGCATAATAGCATCTTCCACAATACAAATTGCAATGCGCGTTTCAAACTTCACTTCTAGTTGAACTTGCATCCATTGATCTTAACTGTAACGTCATCAGACACGACGGACTTGAAATATGTAAATGTAAAGCGTACCAGAGCCATCAGGTTGCCCAATGGCGTACAACATTTCCATGGGATGGAAAGACAGCGAGGTAAATCTTGGGATGTATGGTGATGGCGGCCGTGTTGGATATACGGATAGGCCGGTGGGAAGACCGAGCGTGGTCAAAGCATTGAGACTGGGATCAGATATAGAATGTATCGTAAGACGTTGGTGTCTCCAGTTGGTAGGGGTGAGAGCGGACGTGCTGTTCCAATGTCACCTAACGCAGACTCCGGGGAGAAAACGTCTACGCACGTAGCAAAGAGGCCGGTTTGGGGGTGAACATCGAAACATGATAAGCCAGTAGGGTGTAGATCCCATGCATCGGCAGCGCGGTCGGAGCCTCGGGGATCCCATAGGCGAACCTCGCCGGAGAGGCTGTACGTAGTCCATTTGTAATGCTCTTTTTTGAGAAAAACGCAACATACCTCGCTGAAAGGAATTGGCTACCCATCCCTGGGTGATACTTGACGTTCTGCACCCATGTGTGATGCTCGTGGTAAGATCTCACGACGGCGTCGTCCTCCTCAAGACGGCGATCAAACACTTTGACGACGCCATCTGCGAAGCCAGCAATGAATGTCGACGATGACCCATGATCAGACACTATGGAAGTGACGGGACTCTCTGAATTGGTGTCCAAGTCCTAGATTGCTTGGTCAATAGAGTACATAGTTAATCGAACGCAGGAACCGCACCAGAACTTGTGACTCGGTATGTGCATCCCAGACTCTGATAATTCTTGAATCACCACCCACAAGGAGAGATCCTCCGGATTGCTTCCAATCCACGACGAGTCCGCTTCCCCTCCGCACATTGATCATCTCGATCAGACCTCGGAAAGAGCTAACCATCTGTAATGGACCTTGGTCCAAAGTTGGATCGTAATTACGATATAGGCGCACGATCCCATCAGCTACAAAGGCGTTTCAACAAGACGGCGAGTTGAAAAGGGAAAAACAACAGACCTGAACCTGCCATGATGATTCCGCCTACATCTTGGTTAATAATATGTAGCGACGTTATGCCTGTTCCTCTGGGATTTCCATTGCAAAAGTAGTTCAGCCGTTTACGTTGGGACCAATCCCAAACACTAGAGTACGGTCAATACGGAACCATTTACGAGAACACATCGAGCGAACCTGATCATATCCGTGTCATTTGCGATGACGAGATGAGGATCGTACGCGTGCAGAGTCATGCAAAGTGGATTGCTGCTGACTTGTAGATTGGCCACTGGCCGATCCCATCGAGAAGTTTCTGTGGATATAACTGTGTCAATCGGATATATGATATAGCTCCAAGGCATAACCCACCCGCCAAGGGTGCTTGCAACTGTGTTTCTGCGATCACGTGCTCGTTGCGTTGCTGCCTCCACACCTGGTAGTTATATTGAACGCTGCCAGGTTCGTCTGCCTCCGCTTGCTGAGGCCAATCGAGAGGTGAGCGAGGCAGAAAAGCACAATGAAATACCCCATACCCTCATTTGTGGCTCCTTGAAATATTCACAGCACCAATCAAAGAATGAACTCTTCAATGGCAGAACATCTCGAAGTCCAATTCCAGTTCCGCATCCAAGCGGAACATTGCTTCCGTTTGAATCAACCGAGAATATACTCCCGCTCGGGCTGCTCAAGTCACCAGCCGATCCAAGGCCAGGTCCGCCTCTTCTTCCGTGTGTTGCTACCCGCCGGCGTGAGCGCAGTCGCACCATGTCTTCTTCCATAAGGGCCTCCATAACGTGTGAAGGAAGATAATCAGGGTGTGCTTTGTTATGTGTGGGTGAAGGGGGTAGTGATGCTACAATTGTTGAACTCGTTGCGCTCGGCGTAGCCGGGCGAGAATAAGGCGATGTGTATTGTGCGAGATTGTAGTTTGGTGAGGGGGGCCTGGAAGCGGCAAGGAAGTCGGGGCGAGACTGAGGTGGGATCGGAGAGGGAGGAGCTCGGGTATCTTCGGTCGACGGGAAAGCGATGCCGCCCGCGAGGTTGCGGAGGGCATTAGCAAATGAGGAAGTGCGTCGAAGAGTGGAGGTGACACCTGAAGACAATGTGTTCGTCACGCTCTCGCTGCGGGCCATACCCGGACGGGAAAGTACCGGAGAGGGTGGATGTTGCATAAGGGGCGATGATTGGAGAGATGAAACACGGGAGTGAGCGCCGCCTGGGCCACCTTTCAAGTCTACTTGTGGAGGTGGCACATTGAGAGATGTACAATCAAGGCGGTAGAATGGGGAAGCTAAGAGGAGAGCCACGGTGTAGTCCGCGATTGTCTGGGCGAGGGTGGCAACTTCGTGATATGGGTCGGTCGTCAATTCCAGTAGACCCACGAAGATCGTGAAGAATGATGAAAGCAGAACACGATTCTCTTCTCGTGTGGCTTCGTCGTCACCAAACACTTCCAACCAGTCAGCAACAGCAGCTGAGGTCAGATCCTCTTCGTGAGACTGGCCACTCGGGTCAGAACGCCATTTCCTGTCTTCCTCCCAGTAGATCCATGCACAGATCACGAAATAACCTCTCCACTCTTTGACAAGACAGCTAATGAGAATAAGGAGCTCCTTGCGTACCATCGGGCTAGCGTCGTCCTTCACAGCAAGCGTCGCGCCAGTGGCGACGGCGACTTCCATACGAAAATGAATCCGTTCTTCAAGCTGATACTGCGTTCCAGTACCCCCACCTCCCTGTTTCGCAGAATTTGCAGACCCGCTGGCGCCCATGAACGTGCCGAGTGCGTACAGCGCCGCAGCCCTGACCTCTGGCGAATCATCAGACAACATCAGGATTAGCTTGTCCTGAGTGCCCCTGTCGACACCATAGACCTTGATTTCGTCGTTCCCTTCCCATATCTGCGCGATACACAGCGCACACCACTGCCTAAGCAGGAAGTCGCCCTCGTCTAGTTTGTCGAAACAATTATCGAACACACGCTCTCTCCAGCACGCCATTTGACCGTTGTAATAGTCCCGAGAAACGGAGGCAAGGATAAATGCACACATGGCTTTGTGTTCCGCACTGTTAGGAAGTGCATGTTGGGGGTGGTCCTCTGTGAGAGCCAGAACATTGGCAAAATACTTGAAGCCTTGAGTGTTATGCAGGTCGACTTGGACACTCGGGTCAACCGCGAGGATGCGTGCCCAAATGAAGATGAGCACAGGCCGCAGGTCTTGACCCGCGGCTTGCAATAGCTTGGAAATATATGGGAATATACCAATTGTGAGAACGAGGTTGACAGCCCATGGGCCTAGATCAACAAACTGAGACAAGAGGATGAGGGCCCGAAGTCTGTGGGGCTGGGAAAGAAGGACTTGAAGAACAATGGGTAGTTGGTCCGGTGGCTTGCGTGGCACCAAGTCCCGGTTAGTTTGGTGACTAGGAGATGTCGAAATTCCGTTGAGGTTGATTGCAGAGCCATTTGTACCGTCTGTGCTGTCGAAGCCTCCACTACAATTCTGAGGTGGAAGTGACAATGGACCTCGCTTCGTGAGTGCAGAACCACCCCGAGATATCCAGACTTCAAAAGCCGTGAGTTGGTCCGCAAAGAACCTGCTTGGTATGTATTGATATGGCTTCTCGACCGGTGGGCCATTGACACCACGCTGGCCAGGCTGACCAGCTGGTCCTACACTGGTACCAATCTGCCCTGCTGAATTCGCTGCAGCACCTGCAGTTGGGGGATTCTTTTCAAGTAGATCAGGAAGCTGCCGTAGGCACGTATCGACAGCAAGGTCCCACGCAGCCCAGAGAGTATGTGTGTTTGTAGCGGGGAGAGCAGGATAAGTGTGCGGGGTACAATGATAATTCTTCATGATCCTTTCCGCCAGGAGGAAGTTACGGAACAGAGATGCGATGAGGAGGTCAGAGCGATATAAGCGCGTGAAGACATCTCGGGGAAACGTGGTCCATGCGATCGTATCTGTAATGGCCGTGAATATCCAGTTGAGTTCGCCCAACGGTGTCCTTCGATCCTTGAGATCACCGGGGAGCTGCATGACCATGTCTGGAGTGATGTTGTTGGGTAGCTGATGGGTCATGATAAAGTATCGTAGCGCGATGTCAATGGGGGAAGTCAGGCAAGAGGTAAAGATATCAGCGGGGAGCTCTGGACACGAGGGTAGTTGTTCGTGTGCAAGACACGCTGCGAGTTGGAGAGAGTTCATGTAAGGTTGCATGCCATCGACATACCCGCCACGAGTGGTGAACACCTCCTGATCGCGGCGCTCAGCGAAGTTGTTGAAATTAGTCAGAAGGTTACCAGCAGCTGAACAATCCCAGATGTAAACGCCTGGAGACCCAAGCCAACTTTGTACTTCCATGAGTGAAACGGGAATATATTGCGTGTAGTTGCGATTGAAGCACCAGAGTTCTCCGCTCGACGTGGGCTTAGGTACACCGTGCCCGTTATAATAGAAGCAAACGGTCTCGTCTTTAGCTTGTTTGCGTAAATTCAAGCAGAATCGACGGAGGTCCTCGTATGAAGGGTCTAATATTGGTTTGTAAGGAATCTTGAGGCTGAGACCCTCGAACTGGTGCTGGAGGTTTGTACCGATGGCTTCCAGGGCTTTGTGCGATGGCATTGTATGTGGATCGACCCAGCACTCGAGAACTGCACAGGGATTGGTCTTGATTATGTCTGGAGGATCTACGTCTATGTTCAAACATAGTACCAGAGCAGCATTTGCGGTCTTTAGCTTTCCAGGAGCTGAACCACGCCACGGGAACAGTTTGGCAGAGTCGGGAGAATGAGGTGCAGGATTGCCACAGGTAAGATGTCGTTTGGCGGACCAGTAGGGGATGATAGGTAGGGGGTCAGGGAGTGTCTCATCTGAGCCATGGGGCCTCCCATTGGGGTGGTTTCCGGCGTGCTCGCGTCCATCTGTCATATGGTTTGATGATGGGTCAGAGGCGGTGGTAGACGTCCATCCCCGTTCGGTGACATTATCTGACATGTCTGAGCCTATCCGTTCTCGGCGACCAGACAGGGAGGGCGAACCGACGCCTAAACGAAAAAAAAAGTTGACAAAACGTGAGTAAACGGAAGGACGTTGAACGGCCCACCCTGCGAGTGATGTCCGTTCTGCATCTGAGCGTCCGCCAGTAACAAGATGCTTCAAGTTTTGTGCTACGCTGTCGGGGACGGCGAGCTGGTAGAGTCCCGATGCAACTAGGATGTCGATGGTGAGTTGCTCGCTGTTGCCCGCGGTGACGAAGCCGGGCGTGACATCAGTGTCACGAAGTGTCACGGGTGTTACACCCTACCATAGCACCGCCACTGGGGTATAGGCTAACCTCTCCGAGTCGACTTTGAACTGACTAGGTCATTTGGGTCTACAAAACTAGGCCGGGCATTCGCCACGAATGTCTGTCGTGGACCCTCCAATCGGTGCCCTCGTAGAGATCTCAACCGGCAAGGGAATCGTCCGTTTCTGTGGTGCAACCTCCTTCGCACCGGGCAAATGGGTCGGTATCGAACTCTTCGAGCCGAAGGGAAAGAACGATGGTTCCATCCAAGGCGTCGTGTATTTCTCTTGCAAGCCACTTTATGGCGTGTTCATTCGCCCAAGTCAAGTCAAAATCCTCGCGGCTGAATCTGAGCAGCCGCCAGTGACCGTGAGTCTTCACTCTTCGACAACACCGATTGGTGGAAATCATGAATCTCGTTTAGCGAGCGCAACCGAGCCTCTCGCGGTCCGTGGTAGGCCATCAGCGCACTCCCAGCACTGGCCTTGCCCGGCCCACCCCATTACGCTCCGGGACTGCGAGTGCTGCTTCCTCTTCCTCTCGCTCATCAAGCCCAGTCAAAGCCCCGCCATCGGGGGCCTCCATGCTCTCACCACCTGGCACGTCAGGTCCTCACATATCTCGACTCGCACCACCATCCTCCCCCGCGAAACGCATCCCGGCACTCTCCCTCCAACCACGCAAGTCCTTCCCTCGTCAGTCAACGGCCGACGCTGCACCACTCAGCCCTTCCCTGTCCTCTACACGCACTACAGCTCTACCAGTCCTGCCCCCGTCATCATCTTCATTACATGAAGCATCCATCGTTGCCTCAACTCCAAGAACAACGATACTGTCACCCTTTGCCCCTCAGACTGCTTCACCCCAACCCCGGCTGCAGTCTCTCCAGCAATCTCCCGTGCCAGAACCTCCGTCGTTATTGCCCCCCGCTCAGATCACACCATCCTCTTCCTTGACGAGTGCACCAGCGCGCGCTGCCCCTTCCCTCACCAACGGCCCTGGGCACAAGCGAGCAATTTCTATAACGAGAGAACCATCTTCACCCATTTCTACCGTGTGTCTCGTCTTTATGTAACGCTCGCCGCTATTAACTCAGCTATGCAGCGCACAGCAGAAGATGCCGAGCTCCAAGAACTTCGTGCACGAGCCCGGGTAATGGAAGCCAAGCGGGCAGACGATACTCGTCACATCCGTGAGCTCGAAGCACGCCTCTCTGAAGCGGAGTCTTTTGTCGCCCTTCGTCCAAAACTTCAGGCCAAACTAAATCAACTCCAAACCGAGCTCATTGCTACCCGACGCGAATTGGCCGACGCCCAACAACTTGCTCACCTCTCGGACAACAGGGGGATCGATGCTCAGGAGCAGTTAGAAATGGCCATGTTGGATAAAGAGGTCGCGGAAGAGAAGGCCGAGTTAGCGCAGGCAGAATTAGAGGAGGTGAAGGAGAAATTAGCCCAAGTAGAGGTAGAGTTGCAGGTACTGAAAGAGGGTGGCGGTAAGTTCGTGTGTCGATTGAAATATGATAACATTGACCGTCTGGCAGCAACTGGGGAAGAGGATGAGGTAAACGCGAAATCTTCACTGCCTTACATTCAACTCGAAAAACAAAACGAACGCTTGAAGGAGGCACTCATCCGGTACGCGACTTCTTGTCGACATTTTCCCCTGGCTTTTAACTCTACTTAGTCTCCGAGACATGTCTCAACAAACCGAACAAGAACAGCGCCGGCGCATTGTCGAGATGGAGAAGGACATCACGAGCGTCGATGATCTTCAAGGTCCACTCTACCCATCAATTCCTTGCCTGCGCTACATCTGATCCACCCAACGATAGGTCAATATGAAACAACTCTCGTCAAGCTCTCGAACGCCGAAACGCAAATTGATGACCTCAAAGCGCAGCTCGATGACGCACTAGGAGCGGAAGAGATGCTCGTGCAACTCACCGAACGGAATCTCATGCTCGGAGAGAAGATCGAGGAGATGCGTATCACCATCGAGGATCTTGAGGCTCTCAAGGAGCTCAATGACGAACTAGAAGAAAATCACATCGAAACGGAGAAAGCTCTGCAGGATGAAATTGGTGCATAGCGTGTCGTCGCGCAACAAAAGTGTGGTAGAACTGATTCTTCGTTCCAGACTCGAAGGACTCCCAGATCCGAGAGCACTTGCAAAAGATATCGACGTTGGAAGACACCTGTCAAGATTTGGAGAATACTATCGCTCAGTTCCGAGAGCTTGTGCTACAACTTCAAAGGTGGCTTCCTGCTCAGCATCCTGATGTGAACTCGTGTGACCATACCATCCAGCGAGCTTGATAACCTGCGCGCACAAACTCAAACGGCTCAACACGAGTCTGCCACGGCGGCATCACAAACAGCAGCAATGATGTCTCTCAACCTCAAGCTCCAGTCATCTGCTGCCAAGAATCAAGCGAAGACCGTCGAACTTGAGGTACGCAAGCTTGAAGCGAAAGAGAGCAAAGAATTGCTGGGAATTGTGCAGGTGACATCAATGTTCATTTCATGTTCTACAAAATGTTGAATGTCTGTGGCCTAGCCATACCTGCCTCAACTCTATGTAGAAAGCGACAGTGATGCTACAAGCTGTTACCTCTTCTTCCAACGGGTGGGGTTGAAGATCGACCTTATCAACACCGTCGTCGGACAGGCTCATGGACTTCCTGAGTCTCTCAACGGAGGTGTGTCTGACACTATTGTGGGTATTTGCGAGGTGAGTATAACTCCTTGAGTCAAACATCGTGCACTTGACATAGAGTTGTAGATGAGAGGTCATGCTGCCGGTCTCGCCATCCTGTGTAAGCGCTTCGCTGCAATCCTTCGCCGTTGTGATCCAGCCTCGTTCTTGAACATCGGTCGCATCTACCCCGAGATTGCTCCTATGGAGAAACGCATCGACATGCATGTTGATCTTCTAAGACGTGATGAATTCCGCGAAATGGAGTTCGTCAGCGACATCGTGAAGTGAGTGCCCTGTACTCCGGACACCACATAGGATTTCAACCTCTATATGGTATAGGTTACAAGCACAATTCGACCATCTTGCTGAGACCTATTTCAACGGATTTGATCAAGATTTAGGTGAACGAGAATTAGGATATGCTCTCTCGTTTGACCATGATCTCGACGTGTTCGCTGCCTCGATCGGTCTTACGAAAACCTCGGTCGCAGCCATCCTGCGAGATGAGGATGTGGTTCTTGACGTGGGCGGATACGACCCAGAGCTCGAACTTTTCCAGCCTCTTCAGAAGCTTCTCGATCAATGCAAGAGTGCGAAGGTCTTCTCCAAGTCAGTGTCATTTACCCCTCTCTTCGAGGAGAATCTCATGATCCAAAATAGGAAACTTACGAAACGCCTGGAGGACGTTATCCAGGACTCAGCAGCAATGAAAGCACATCTCGTAGGTCAACTGAAGTCATTGAGCAATGCTGTCCCTGAACTCGTCAACTTTGGTATCTCCGTACGCCCCGTTTCGCTCGCACGAGAGCGCGACACTGACTCCTCATCCGTCGTCTCACAGCTCGCTCAACAAGTCATTCCTCACCTTAGCGATGCTCGAAGTGCCAAGTCGTCGTTCCAGTTTGCCACGGTGCTTTCGTATGCTAAGCAGACAGCCATGTCGACAGTTGCAAAAGACCTGCGTCCTGGTGCATCATGCTGGGAGGCGGTGGGCGAAGCCATCACACAGCTTGCAGGGGAATGTAACAAACTATTACCTATTGTACTCGAACCAGAGAATGTTGTCAAGAGTACGTACCCTCTTCTGTGCTGTCGACCATTTATGATTCTCACGTTTTGGCAGTCACCGGCACACCGCCCTGGATTGTACGTGTCGACGAGATCCGAGCGAACACAGCTATCAATGTTGAGGCAGAGCGCAAAGCAGTTCAGCTGCAAGACGAGATTCAGGGTCTTGTTCGCAGTCTCAAGTCGAGAGACCAGACCATCCAAGAGTCTACTGTTAAAATTGAGCTCATGGAACGTCGCATGGAAGCGAGCAAGAAGCAAACGGATACGATTGTCGAGCTTGAGACCGAGCTCTCGAAAGCAAGAAAACAGGAGCGAGCGTACGAGGAGGCGATGGAGCAGCTGCAAGCTGACTTGGATACCCTCGAGCAAGATAACGCTAAGTTTAAGGCCATGGCTGCATCAGAGAGACAAGGCGCGTGGTT
>QFEL01003214.1:0-14809 GCA_003316195.1 Neoboletus brunneissimus
TTACGTAAAATTTTACGACGTCTAAGCAAACATCGCTCCTCTACCCCCGACTGGCTCTCCGACATAGCGCTGAAGACATGCAGTTGGCTTGGAGAGATCCTTGATGCCAGGTGGAAGCAGCGGTACCCTCGCGCATCTCCATTTCGGAACCCTTCCCAGGACGAACTCGGAAGAGACACACAGCTCTCGCTCCCAAACAGTTATGGATGCATTTACAATGCTCTCGCGAATCGCGACCATGAACCCCTCAATACTCTCTTCCATCCCAACCATCGTCGCCGTGGCACTATTGACGATTTCTTGTCTTCGAATGGCACCTTTTTCGAGGAGGCATATAATGCCGACCCTGATGTTACTCTCTATGACATTGAGCGATCAGTTGAGCAGGGCCTCGACGATTGGCTCGCCTGCGTCATTGATGTGGAGGAGGCATGCACACAGCTTGAGATCTTGATGGATGGATATATGATACTTGCTAGTGGGGGACAAAATCCAGAAGCTGAATCCATCATGTTTCTGACCGCGATCGAGCTTTTTGTTGCACTCGACAAGCTAGCTGTGAGGGAGATTCCCATGCTCGCCGACTATTCTCCTGAAGTTCCGACATCTTTCCTGGGAAAGCTGCTCCTGGGCAAGACAACCAGCCTCCATCGCCTTTCTCGTGCATACCAGTACCTCTCTGCTCGCCACTCGCAATCACGTCCAGGATGGTCGGTACTCTNNNNTGAATTCACCGAAGACAGTTTTGCTGTCCGTTATTATGACCAATCCCTGGGTCTTCAGCAACTCAAAGCTTGCACTGAAGAGGATGTGCTGGTTACTGGGCATGCTGGCCAGGACTGGGAGGTTGGCAGTATTGCACCCCTTTATGATGGATACCAACAAGTTCAACAGCAGCTATCTGAACCACGGCTGGTTAAGGGGGAAAAGGCTGTGAGATGTTGACTATACGATATGACTCAGTCGTTTGGGGGAAACAGACTAGAGATGTATTCACTTATACGATATGACTATATACTGAGTGAGTAACAATAGTAGAGATGATGTTAGTAGCTCACCTCAGTTGTTTGGGAGAAACAGACTGAGGGTGAGTGCTGTCGAATGGCAATCTATATACTTCATAGCTATAAGTACTGTATCGAAAAGGAAATCATTAGAATGAAAGGGTTGCGCAATGGTAGTGTCACGTAGTACTACGGATTGCTCGGGCTATGTATCTGTCATATGGGTATGGAATGGAGAGCATACAGTAAGGAACTAAAAATGTATTGTACGGAATCGGTGGTGTGCATGCTTGCGCACTTCGACAAAGGCTTCCCTGCCACTGTTGCCTGGCTTGCCATTACATGTCAAGGTTGTGGTATTTGAGCTGCAATGCCCAGCTTGTGTACATATCTGGTGTTCTGCTGCCACTGAATTCTAAAATCCTGTTCTAAACGTAATTCTCACCTGCTTGCTCCAAATCCCAGCAGAGATGATCTACTCGTGCATATCCCTGCATTCCAGCCCTAGCTTGTTGAGTGCCAGGTGTCACTATACTTCCCAATCTGATCTGCCCATTTTTATCCAAAGTGTTTGCAATCTCGAAATTGTTACAACTTGTCCTAGCCCCTATCCTTTTTCGGCTCTAGCCCCTGTCTCACACCTGTGAGAACCGTCTGTACACTTGCACCTCGCCCCTCGTCCTCATCCCTCCTTGCCTAGGGAGGCTGTCATCGTCTCTAACGTGACCCCCTTGCTTGGTCTAACGACTAGACACCACTCGGATCCTTTGTCTTCCGTCCTTGTCCCCACTCCGAGTTACCTCCTCCGTCCTACCCTCCGCCATAGACCCATTCCCGTGCCTACCCAGGAACGCCCTACTCCCCCGTCACCTTGGACCTTCACCGGTCACATCTGGGGATCTTCCCCATCACCGTCATTTGTCCTCGCATCTGCCCAGGATCTCCCCCTGGCGCCCTCATACCCTTTCTTCTCCTTCTTGTTCATCTTGTTACTCTTCATTTACCTTACCACCGGTGCTATCCGCACATCCCTTGCCCTAGTCATGCGTCCACCGACGTCATGCTGTAGTATTCCCCTTTGCCCCGCTTACGCGGCCCCCACCCTCACTTATTTCACACCTGGCACTTTAGCTTGTGCGTCCCTTTGACATCCCTGCCCTTTGCCCATACCCTTGGCCCACATTCGGGCTCCTCTTGATTCACTTACTTATATACCGGACCTCTTAGTACACTTATTCCCCATCTTGATCTTGCCTGGTATTCCCCTAGTACCTTGCACCTGGTACCTCCCTTGTACCTTGTATGGACTTCCTAGCATCGTAGCACCTGTACTTCGCACCTTGTCAATGTCTACTCCTTGATCGTCTTCTGCTGCTGTCTGGCGCCCCTGTCAGGACTTCCTCGACCAGAAGACGCCACCAGGTCTATGTCTCCAGCTACCCAGTTGGAACATAACAGAAATAGCCTGACACTACACTATGTAGCCCAATTCCAGGACCATATCTCAATGTGGGAGCCAAGGTTGTGATACAGCGATTGGGAACTTGCAATATCCTCAGCTACAGGCCCGAATACGACACTCTAGCAGAATATGTCCATTTTATCTCTCACACCTTTAATGATATCTTAATTGCCCAAGCATGTTGTCCCGCTGATCTCTCACTCGACGAATTCATTGCATTTGGACACCTGCAAAGTGGTGGCTTGCTCCAGTGGCTCAACATCCTGCATGGGCTGCATAGTAGATCTCTCAACTTCCGTCGTCATGATGTTCATTACCTCCTTGCCTGCACGGCCTTTCAAGTCAGACCACTCAATTTGAATACAATGCAGTGGATGTGGCACACAGAGCTTCAAGACTCGTCCTTTTGCAATGCCCTTCTGGACAAGCTCGACAGTTTGTTTGTAGATGTCAGAGTTCACTCGATCAACTCAGTGATAATGAACACCATTTCTCTCTTGCTCAGATGGGTCCTTGCATCAAGCCCCAGCAAATGTGTTTTGGATCAAGCCATCGCCCTTCTTCAGAGTGTATGCAAGATGACCTTCAAGTGGGTGCAAGATCTATCATACGACCTCACAATGGCATTTATGAATGAGGAACAAGCCAATTTATTGCATGACATGGCTGCCAGTTGTTGCAGCACATTTGACATTGACTCCGCTACTATCCACAAGCTATTCCATTCTGCAGAGGACATGGATGCTCTACTTTCTTGTGTCTTCTTCATATATGCACTCCCTCTCAAGGGTATGTTTAATGTCTGAATATCAAGCATTGGGAACATTCAGCTAACATTAGCTCGCTAGGTGATGGGTATTCAAGACTGCTCCGCAAGCGAGACCATTGTCTCGCTTTTGCTCTTGAGGGGATCTTGAGAGATGTAATCCTCGCTGATCCATCTGACTATGGTGTTGACCTTGCAGTGAGCAAAAAAAAATTTGGCCACAAGCTGAGTGTGCACAGATGGGCTCAGTTGCAGCATTCAAATGCTTGTTGGCTTATATGCGACCAACACTCACTAATGGCACACCTTAACCTGCTCGATGGGACACTGCAATTGGATGATCAACCATTGGGCAGATTGCCATGTGAGATTACATATTCTCCAGAGTGCCAACAAATCTTCCGTGACATGTGTCCATACTGCAATTTTTGATCTACAAAAGTGTTCCTAAATGTTGGTTTCAGCAAGGCTTCTTTATTGTACCATCTGGTCTCCCAGGAATGGATTTCACAACTACCACCACGATGTCCAGACACAAGGTATGTATGTGTATGAGCCCCACGTGACACAATGATTTAAATACACACAGGTGCACTTTTTGCTGCGAAATCACAATCTGGTGATTTGAGTGCAATGCAATCAAATGAGTGAGGTCCTCGAACTGATTCCCTTGAGAAAACTGGAGAAAGATCTTCTGCCAGTGCTCATTGAGGGTCACATTCACTGGTTGAATCTGTCCACAGAGATCATTGAGATCTGCCCTCTTGAACGACTTTGGAAACCACCAGCAGAAAACTGGAGGATTGATTGCACATCTGGACAATATCGTATATATTGTTACGTTCCAACCGGGAGGGCCGAGACGTAGACCTGGTGGCATCTTCTGGTCGAGGAAGTCCTGACGGGGGCGCCAGACAGCAGCAGAAGATGATCAAGGAGTGGACATTGGCAAGGTGCGAAGTACAGGTGCTACAACGCGAGGGGAAGTCCAGGGGAAGTACAAGGTACAAGGGAAATACCAGGTAAGATCAAGATAGGGTAGAAGTGTACGAAGAGGTCCAGTATATAAGTAAACGAATCAAGGGGAGCCCGAATGTGGGCCAAGGGTGTGGGCAAAGGGCAGGGTCGTCAAAAGGACGCGCAAGCCAAAGTGCCAGGTGTGAAATAAGCAAGGGTGGGGGGCCGCGTAAGCGGGGCAAAGGGAAATACTACAGCATGACGTCGGTGGACGCATGACTAGGGCAAGGGTGTGCCGATAGCACCGGTGGTAAGGTAAATGAACGGTGGCAAGGTGAATAAGAAGAGGAAGAAAGCGTACGAGGGCACCAGGGGGAGATCCTGGGCAGATGCAAGGACGAATGACGGTGATGGGGAAGATCCCCAGATGTGACCGGTGAGGGTCCAAGGTGACGGGAGAGTAGGGCGTTCCTGGATAGGCACGGGAACGGGTCTATGGCGGAGAGAGGGACAGAGGAGGTAACTCGGAGTAGGACGGGAACGGAAGACGAAGGGTCCGAGTGAAGTCTAGTCAAGAGACCAAGCAAGGGGGTCACGTTAGGAGCAGTGACGGTCTCCTTAGGCGAGGAGGAACAAGGACTAGGGGCGGGGTACAGGTGTACGGACGGTTCTCACAGGTGTGAGACAGGGGTGAAGCCGAAAAGGGATAGGGGCTAGGACGAGTTGTAACATATATAAGGGTCATGAGACCCTTGTTGACATCCACAGCCCAACCTGGGCAATGGTTGCAAAGTGTTTTGAGTGTCTCCACATCCGGTGGCTGCCCCACAATCTCCTAATTACCATGTTCCCAGTCGACATACCCCAGCCTGAACTGATGCTACAATTTTCTATTGCATTGCCTCACCACAGCTTATTGTTTTTCGTCGATGAGGAGGGAGAACTTGAGTCCCGTGACTTCAAGGACATGGTTTATGATGAGAATCAATGTGTTGAGACACTATTCCATTCAAAGAACCTCCTCGTTCTCTGGCAGAAAACTCACCTTTCAGAGAAACTTATCCCAAGATGTGTCCTCATCAGCCATGACCATCTTGACGGATCCGGATCACTATACCATACCTACAATGTAGATACCGAACTTGGTTGCTTGACAGGGGATGGCAGCTTGACAAGCATGTGATATCTTGCAAAACTACATGCCGTGACTGGCTCCCATAGGCCTGATCCATTGATAGGAAAAACAGGTGCTCAGGCAGCACTTTGTCTCTTACAGTCAGCTGCATGTTTGTCATTCATGAAACTCAAAGTTCTGAAAATCCATAATTGCATAAGTTGGATTTCAGTCCAGTCCCCTCAAATCAACATTGCATGGAGGGAAATCGAACACAGGTATAACAACTGGGAGCACTCTATGGGGCACCATACACCTTACAGTTTGAGTGAGATGGGCGCTGCACAACGAGCTGCATACCTATTTCTGCAGTCCCATGCCACAGGACCAACCTCTATGCACATTCCTGCAGAACCTGGACTGTCCATCCCTCCATGCCCAGTTGCACTCCCATGATATATATCTAATGAGCGTACATCATGGCCAATCACTTTCACAGAGCTGCTTTCAAACCAACCAGCACCAAAACTACCCACCTGTAGCACTTTGCCCCGTGACCATCACAAAACATCGTCAGATGATATTCCAGAATTTGATCGACTAGTGCACTCTCTTCTGATGAAGAAATCTTACTCCACATTTCAACAGGAATATATCACTCGCCTCAATATCAGTGCACAACGTGTTCACGAGGAATTTCAATCAACTTGCAGTGTGACAGAGAAGGATCACACAGATGCACTCAAGAAACACTATGTGCAGTGCAGATCAAACTACTCGGATGCTCTGCACACACTCAGGAAGAGTCTGGATCCCACGAGCGATCCATTCAAACAAGTGCTCAATCAATTTGGTTATTGGCCCATGATTACAGCGGATGTCCTCTTGCAATATCTCGCATCCACCTTGCCAGTCAAGCTCCCTAGACAGTGGAAGAAATGCTTGGTGTCATTAGCTCTACTTCTTTTGGAACTTCAGCATGCCCAGAGATTGCTCCAACTTGCCCTGAATGGTCTTGAAGAAGAGTTCTCGAAAGAATTAGAGAACAAGGGTTGTGATGGGTGGAATCCAGAGGACTACCCAGATTGGTTATTAATCCAGGTCCATTTCTGTTCTCCGGATGCTTAGCTCTATTAACATTATTCTTTGCCTGTGTTAGATTCAAGGAAATTTTCTTATTCATCAAACTCAAGCAGAAGCCACAATGGAAATGATGTCCCAAAAATCTGGAGGAAATTCTATCATATAGGTCAACATGGGTGAAGGGAAATCATCCATAATCATTCTGATTACCACTTCTGCTCTTGCTGATGGCAACCAGCTTGTTCGAGTCATTGTTCCAAAGGCATTGGTGGTCCAGATGTTTGAATTGCTGGTTTCTCAACTTGGTGGGCTTGTTAACAGGCCAATATACTACCTTTCCTTCTCCTATTCCCCCGAGTATGATGAGGATAGCAAAGTGATCAGTTTTCAAATTGATGCTCTACACAAGCTCATGTCTCAATGCATGGCTGAGCATGTCATGTCACTCAAATTGAAGAGTATGGAGGAGCAAATTCGGAAAAGCAATATTGTGACCGGTCCCTTGTCCTGATCAAAGCTTCAGAATTTCATTCACATGCATACCCTGTCACCCAAATCAGTGAGTGTGGATAACTGTGTCGATGATTATTGATTTAGCTCACTGTTGAACCCAGCTCATGGAAGACAGCCTTGTAGGTAGAGTGTTTCAATGGATCTGCCAGCAACCTGACCAGTTGATTGAAAAGGACGCTCGCAGTAATTTAGACAGCACATCCAATTGGCTGAGTCTTCAGAATTGGATTGATTCTCACACTTGAGATATCCTGGACGAGAGTGATGAGATCCTTTATCCTTGGTTCCAACTAATTTACACAATCGGTCTTCAGCAACATATGGACGGATACCCTGATTGATGGATGATTACTCAGCAAGTACTTGGGTTGGTGAAGAAGCATGCAGATTCCCTTTCAAGATATGCGCTTCACTCCCTGGAGTATAAACACGGCCTGCCTGGATCGTTTCCACACATTCACATTGTACCGGGATCCAACCTTAGTCAAGACTTAATGTCATTGATTGTCGAAGACATTATGGCTGGATGGCTGCCCAATTTCAGCTTTCAACATCTCTCTGCAGAATTGCATGGTGCAATTCGGAGTTTCATATATGACAAGGATGTCCTCCAAGTTGCGGGTACAGTCAAGATGGTGGAGGAGTATGCGAAGCATTCTCACCAGACTTATCTTTGGAGTGGTCTACTACTACTCTGTGGTCTCCTAGCCTCGAACATCCTCTTGTTTGTTCTTGGGGAGTGGAGGTGGAGTGTCAACTATGGCCTTGTTTTGCAGCCACAACACAGAGAATCCTCTGACCACTCCCAGACTTCCACAATACTCGCTGTCCTGTATCGGGCCAAGGACGTGCCTGTACCCAACACCCAGTTTGGCCATCTGGATATCACCATCATCTTGACATGTCTATCCTATTACTATGCTGGCCTGAATGAGGAGCAGTTGAGAGTCTCTTTCGAAATTCTGCTAGACAAGGATGACCCATTCACTGAATATGCACAATGGGTCAAGCAGTATAATTGCCTGTCAGTGTCAGAGTCGCTTCAAAAGCTTGGCAAAATCAACCTCAGGTCATCAGAGCAGTGGGACAAGGAGATATTCCCGCTTTTTTCTTGGAATAAAGAAGCTGTAGATTTCTACCTTTCCTGGGTGGTGTTCCCCCTGGAAATGAAAGAATTTCCCTGGAAACTCTCCACATCTAGCTGGAATTTAGCAGAGAGGCGAGAAAAGGTTACAACTGGTGAGGATCCACGGTTCATGCACATGAATCATTCCCTGTTGTTCAAATCGGTCACTTAATCAACTATTAGGATTTTTGGGTACGGATGTCGGGTGATGGCTGTTACCCATGTCCATTGTTCAGTGAGACCTTGATCATCAGCAGGAGACCAACACCAGGGTTTTTGTGTATCTTCTTCAGCCCGAAAATGACTCCTACATGGTGGCTCATGATTCCAAGAATGGCAAACAATGGACCATGCTCAGATTTCTCCAAATGGTCGCCAAGTAACAGCCTGAAATTTGTGTTTTGCTAGATGCTGGTGCACAGATCCTTGATTTTACCAACTGTCAAGTGGTCAAATCATGGCTCAACATCCTCCCCAATACCACCAGCACTATCTATTTCAACAAGAATGATGAACTGATGGTACTTATGAAAAATGGGAACAGTCAATCAATGCTATCATCACCACTTTCTCAGCAGCTAGACTGTTGCATTGTCTATTTGGATCATGCGCACACAAGGGGCACCGACATCAAACTCCCTATCAGATCCTGAGCAGCTGTCACACTGGGCCCCAAGGTCACAAAAGATCAACTGGTGCAAGGTTCATTTCAGTACTATTATTTGGTTGCTCACTCTCATGGACTGTGATTAGGCTGCATGTGGATGTGCAAGCTGGGTCATGGTCACTGGGTCATGTTCTTTGTGCCACTCAGGGTCAATTGGAGCATCTGTGCTATGGCCGGCAAAAAAGACCCAAACAGCAGAATCACTAATGTCGATATCTTATGCTGGGCAATACATGAGACCTGGACGGATATGCAACAGCATGTTCCTTACTGGGCACAACAGGGCATGAGTCACAAATTGAGAGCTGATGCTTGGACTCGTTTCTGTAACAATGAGGTCGGGCTAGATGAGCTGTCGAATGCATGGCTCCAGCCAGAGCTCAAATCGCTGGTCAACCTTTATGCGCCCTATGAAAGGAAAGATGCCACTGGTACTCTGTCTGCGTTGGATCCAGGGATCAAGCAATGCTGCAAAGACTTTGGGGTTCTATCACTTCCTGATACATGGATAGAAGAGGAACAAGAACAGGAAGTGAACCGGGGGTGGGAACAGGAACAGAAACGAGAAGTGGAGCTGCCCCCCAAGGCAGAACTGGTGAAACATTACCTTCATCCAGACATCGTCAAATTCATAAACACTGGTGAAATTTCTCCATTACATGCAAGCAACACTTTCCATCCTGTCTTCACGACCCTCGAAAAGAGCACTGCAGCCACTCGTGATGCAGATGTCTGGTGTTACAACTCGTCCTAGCCCCTATCCCTTTTTCGGCTCAACCCCTGTCTCACACCTGTGAGAACTGTCTGTACACCTGTACCCCACCCCTTGTCCTTGTCCCTCCTCACCTAGGGAGGCCGTCACCGTCCCTAACGTGACCTCCTTGCTTGGTCTAACAACTAGACACCACTCGGACTCTTCGTCTTCCGTCCCCGTCCCCACTCCGAGTTACCTCCACCGTCCTACCCTCCGCTATAGATCCGTTCCCGTGCCCATCCAGGAACGCCCTCTTCCCTCGTCACCTTGGACCTTCACCGGTCACATCTGGGGATCTTCCCCATCACTGTCATTTGTCTTCGCATCTGCCCAGGATCTCTCCCTGGCGCCCTCGTACGCTTTCTCCTTGTTCTTATTCACCCTGACGTTCTTCATTTACCTTACCGTTGGTGCCTACGGCACACCCCTTCGCCCTAGTCATGCGTCCTACTGACATCATGCTGTAGTTCTCCCTTTGCCCCGCTTACACGGCCCCCACCCTCGCTTATTTCACACCTGGCACTTTAGCTTGCGCGTCCTTTTGACGTCCTCGCCCTTTGCCCACACCCTTGGCCCACATTCGGGCTCCTCTTGATTCGTATACTTATATACCGGACACCTAGTACATTTATTCACTATCTTCGTCTTGCCTGGTATTCCCCTAGTACCTTGCACCTTGGACCTTGAACTTCCCCTAGCGTTGTAGCACCTGTACTTCGCACCTTGCCAATGTCCACCCTTTGATCATCTTCTGCTGCTGTCTGGCGCCCCCGTCAGGACTTCCTCGACCAGAAGATGCCACCAGGCCTACGTCTCCAGCTACCCGGTTGGAACGTAACATCTGGAGTCCATTTATCTTGGCTATGGCAGATTTCTGCAAGGTGGTCAAACCTGAGTCCACTCAAGGAACTATAGATCAATATCTTTGACCTGTCCAGTGGATCCTCTCCCATAAACACCTGAAGGGCCACGATGAACTCCTTGTTTTGCTGAGTCCATTTGAGGCCGATAAGTTGATGCCAGACATCAGGGCAAGTGAATATGTTCATATCCCCAATGATCTCACACTGTATTCAATCCCTCCCCTGCCCTCCAACTGGACTCCACCTTAGGCTCTGATGGATCAGCTCAACATGTTTGCTGGGCAATTCTATCTCAGAGACTATCAGTTGTACCTCTGGCTATGTCATTTCCTCAGTGTGCCCACGAGAGATTCACCGTGTGACGGAGCAGTCTGGTGGAATGTGTCCAACATGCCTGGGAGTTTTGAGGAGAATGAAAACAGGTTCCTAGATTCACCATTGCCTTGTATATGGGCGCTGCTTGCCATTCAGAACAGAGGGTGACCCTTTACATAGACGCACATGGGCAAAATTCTCCAAAGGCAGTTGCTGACAGAGGAGGACTTTGAGCGGCCAATGGTGGTTGTGTCTGATCACAGCTCTGCTATATGCGATGGAGAGATACAGCACAACACCACCCCAGAAAATATGCCCTTGTCACCTTCGGACATGAATTGGGATACACAAGAGGGCCCCACGTTATCAGTGTTGCTTCAACCATCCAAGCAAGGGTTGAAGATGTTACAACTCGCCTAGCCCCTATTCCTTTTTCAGCTCTAGCCCCTGTCTCACACCTGTGAGCACCATCCACACACCTGTACCCCGCCCCTCATCCTTGTCCCTCCTCGTCTAAGAAGGCTGTCATCATCCCTAACGTGACCCCCTTGCTTGGTCTTACGACCAGACACCACTTGGACCCTTTGTCCTCCACCCTCGTCCCCACTCCGAGTTACTTCCTCCACCCTACCCTCCACCATAGACCCGTTCCCGTGCCTATCCAGGAATGCCCTCCTTCCCCGTCACCTTGGACCTTCACCGGTCACATCTGGGGATCTTTCCCATCACCATCATTTGTCCTCGCATCTGCCCAGGATCTCCCCCTGGCGCCCTCGTACGCTTTTCCTTCTTCTTATTCACCGTGTAGACTTTCATTTACCTTACCATTGGTGCTATCGGCACACCCTTCACCCCAGTCATGCGTCTTACCGACATCATGCTGTAGTTCACCCTTTGCCCCCGCTTACGCGGCCCTTACCTTAGACATTTCACACTTGTCACCTTAGCTTGCGCGTCCTTCTGACGTCCTTGCCCTCCGCCCATGTGCTTGGCCCATGTTCGGGCTCCTCTCGAACTTGTACACTTATATACTGGACACCTAGTAGCTTATTCCCCATCTTGATCTTACCTGGTATTTCCCTCCTACCTCGTACTTAATCCCCTGGGCTCTCTTCTGCGTTGTAGCACTTGTACTTCACACCATGATCAATGCCCCCCTTTGCTCATCTTCTACTGTTGTCTGGCGCCCCCATCAGTACTTCCTCGACTAGAAGATGCCACCAGGTCTACACGTCCAGCCACCCGGTTGGAACGTAACAGAAGACAGCTGAAATATCCACCGCAGATTCAGGGCCACCGCAAAAGTGTCCGTGTGTGGATTGATGCAGATAATTGATTGTATGTAAGTGATTAGTCTCTCGTGAATGCCAAATAAAAACTCAATATCTCTTTTCAGCCTTTTGCAATCTTGACAGACCTTGAGAATGAGGTGAAGTCTCCTGGAGATAAGCAGGGTCTTGCAGGGACCACATGCATCATGACAGCCACTCTAGCCTTGTATCTCCTTTTGTGACATGGTGAATATGAGTAATGTCACGCGGCAATGTGGACCTGAGCAAGGCCATATAAGTGCTTATAAGATCTTGTCAGTGGAATGACCAAATCATGACAAGCAGATAATATTGACACAGAATATATAATCTGGCAGGGCTTGGATGGCATCCTTGTCCACTAATTTCAATCTTGAATAAGATGTTACAATATGGTATATTCATCACAAAGGCCCATAAGCCCTTCCTAGGCATTGTCATTATTTTAGTAGTATGTCTCCTACACATCTCAGCAGGCATGCATGCAGTGGTTATTCTTGTAGGTAATGTAAATGAAATTTACCACTATAGTTCCAAGAACATGTAAGCTGGTCAGACAAGTAGATGTGCTAGAAATAAGCATCAGAGTCCAAACTGTCATTAGAGTTGCTGTCCTCATCAGCTTCATCCTTGTCCTTAGTGATTCTGTGGCCTGGCCTAAAAGTCCTGAGCCGGCCAAGCCAGGCCCCCAAAAGCCAGGCCAGGCCAGGCCATGGTAAAGGCTTGTGCAGGCTCAAAGCCTAGCCTGGGATTTTATGGAGCCATGGGCCAAGCCAGGCCAGGCCTCAGAAGCCCTGAGGCCCTGACTACCCAATACAGTAAGTCGCGACTCGACACCTGTTGTTGTTGTTCATTTTGTCACTGTCACCATCTCACCTTCACCTTCACCTCAGCCTCACCCTCACCTGCTTGCCCATGCCATTGCCCTCATGTGCAAGCAAGGACAGGAAGGCATTGTTGTGTTCCTGTTTGTGTTTGCACAGGAGCACGTATGCTCTCTCTGTTATGTTTAGACCCGGGTAGGCCTGAGACGTAGACCGGTAGGCAACTTCTTATCAAGGAGGTCCTGACGGGGGTGCCAGATGACAGAAGAAGGCGATCAAGGGGGTTGCATAGGCAAGGTACACGAATACAAGGGGTATAGCCAGTGTGGACAGGGTACAAGTCCAGAGGAAGAACCGGTAAGCTGAAGCTAGGATACAAGTGTATTTGAAGGTCCAGTATAAGTACTATGTGAATGAAGAGGAGCCTGAATGTGGGCCGAGGGCATGGGCAAAGGGCGAGGATGTCAGAGGGATGTGCAAGCTAAGGTGACAAGTATGAAATAAACAAGATAAAGGCTGCGTAAGCAGGGGCAAAGGGTGAACTACAGCATGACATTGGTAAGATGCATGACTGGGGTGAAGGGTGTGCAGATAGCACCAATGGTAAGGTAAATGAATGACAGCAAGGTGAATAGGAATAGGAGAAAGTGTACGAGGGCACCAGGGGGAGATCCTGGGCAGATGTGAGGACAAAGGACAGTGATGGGGAAGATTCCCAGATGTGACCGGTGAAGGTCCAAGGTGACGGGGAGAAGGGGTGTTCCTGGATAGGCATGGGAACAGATCTATGGTGGAGGGTAGGATGGAGGAGGTAACTCGGAGTAGGGACAAGGACGGAAGACGAAGAGTCCGAGTGGTGTCTAGTCATAAGACCAAGCAAGGGGGTCACGTTAGGAATGATGACAGCCTCCCTAGGCGAGGAGGGATGAGGACAAGGGGCGAGGTACAAGTGTACAGACAGTGTTCACAGGTGTGAGACAGGGGTTGAGCTGAAAAAGGGATAGGGGCTAGGCGAGTTGTAACACTCTCATTCTCTTGCTCACCCTCACCACTTGCCCTTGCTGTCTCACCCTCATCCTCATCACCCTCATTGTCGCCCCGCCTTGCCTCATCTCACCTTGTCAACCCTGCCCTCACCCTCGCCACCTTGTCTTGCCTAACAATGACAATGACAATGACAATGTGATAACCACTATAATGTGGCTGTCACGTTGTTGTCTCCCTTGCCCTTGTCTTCATCACCTTCGCCTCACCTCTGTTGTGAGTCTAAGCGATCAGGCGTGAAGGCGAAGACGAAGAACTGAAGGCAAACCCAAAGAAGATGTTTTGAGGTAAAGGTGATGGTTAGGGATAGGGGAAAAGCTCGCAGATGGTAATAGCAAAAGTTAGCTATAAGATCCTAATGATCCAATAACTCACTGTAGCGGGAGCTACCGAGATCTTGAATGCTCGTCTTAGGAGTAACACTCTCGTGAGTATCCAAGGTCTAGACGACTATCTTAGAACTGAGGTTCTAAGGTCGTCTAGTGCTATATTATATACTATAGTACAGGGGGCACGGACCAAGCTGTGCGCAAGACTAAACGACCGTAAGTAGTAAGTACTGGGCGTAGGGTATGACGTAGTATGGGTAAGATGAGTAAGAGGGAAACGGAGATGAATGTGGGAGGGGAAATAGAAGTACGTCATGGGTAAAGGTAAGGTCTAGGCCGATGAGGGACTAGGTCATGGCCGAGGAGATAGGAAAGGGAAGATAAGATAAGTAAGTATCAGGTGATCATGGAAAGAGGGATCATGTGATGGAAAGGAATGGGTGAGCACGTGATTGTGAGAAGGTCACGTGATCAGAAGTGGCTAAGGTAAAATGATAAGATAAAGGTGAAAGATTAGAAGTTAGTGAAGCGGGGCGAGCGAAAGGGAAAGAAAAAGGATTATGAGCATGAACTCATAACAACCTCGCCCCACCCCTCCTTGCCTTTCCCTTGCCTCCCCCCTTCCCTTGCCTGACAATGATGATGACAACACAATAACTGCAATAATGCGGTTGTCAC